>PVJA010018269.1:0-32073 GCA_004027025.1 Myocastor coypus | reverse complement strand
TGTAATTAAGCATTTTTTTTTCCTTGTTGGGTGGTCAAGGGCAAGTCGAAGCAAGACCTGTTCTAAACCCAAGTTACCATAAGTTTCCTCTCTGCTGCTAGAAGTGCAACATTTTTAGATTCTATCACTAAAGAAATAACACAGCATCCGACTTGCAGTGCACAGCTTCTTTCACTTAATAAACTGTCCTTTGGTTTCATCTATGAGTCTGTTGCAGAAAGTAGCAAGGTTTGCTCTCCTTTTCTAAGACTTAATAGTATTCCACTAGGTATATGTACCATGTTTTCTATCCACTCCTCTTTCGATGGACAGTTAAGTTGGTCTCTGATATTCTTTGCAGCCTTATTCACAATAGTTCCCCATAATCCCTGTATATGATGTATGCCTATTATACATGTGTATCATACATTTTATGTTTTCCCCTATTTAATCCTCACAACAATGTTCTAAAGGACATAGTTAAGGGAGGTCAATAATTTCTCAGGTGAGTGTGGCCAGTAAGTAACACATCTTGATTTAAATATTGACTTTCTGGCTCCAGAATCCAATCTTACCCATATTGCCTTGTTTAAATCATGCTAATGAACTTCCCACCATATTGCCAGGGTTCCAAGAAAGTCAAAAGAGTTCCAAGTGAGGTAAAATTGCAGGTAACAGTAGACGACCTGTGGCCATGCACAAATAAGCAATGGAAAAGGCAAAGAAATGTATGAAAAATAAAAGCCAACTTTGTTGAGAAAAGGAAGTCACCTGAACTTTATTGCTTCAGAGGGAGACGCAGAATTAAAACAAGCTATGGACTTCGCTTCACATCCAGACTCTGCTGCATTAGAACGTCACTGCCCTTGCTGGACATCACTCGCAGATGAAGTGGGAGACATGGACTCTATCACTATTAGACATCTTGGGCTGTCATAATGAAATACCCCAAATCGGACCAAGTGTCTTAAACAACAGAAATTTATTTCTCATGGTCCTGGATGCAAAGTAGCCCTAGATGCATGTTCTGGCTTATAGAGGAGTTTCTCCTAACTTGTACATGACCACCTTCTTGATAAATTGAGAGACAGACAGACAGACACAGAGGCACAGAGGGAAACTGACAGAGGGACACAGAAAGACAGAGATAGGGAGAGAGAGAGAGAGACAGAGACACAGAGAGAGACAGAGATAGAGACAGACAGACAGACAGACACAGAAGCACAGAGACAGGGAAACAGACAGAGGGACACAGAAAGACAGAGATGGGGGAGGGAGAGAGAGAGAGAGAGAGAGAGAGAGAGAGGTGATGCCTCTTCCTTCTTTCCTCCTTCTTGTTTACAGCACCAACACTATTGGATTAGAGTTCCTACGTTTAGGACATTCTAAACCTTAAGTACCTTCTTTTAGGCCCTATCTCTACATATAGTTATATTGGGTGTTAGATCTTCAACATATGAATTTGTGAAAAATGCAATTCAATTCATAGCAATATTGCAGAGCTATTGTGAGGCTCTGGTTTGTGTGGTGCCTAGTAGGTACTGAATATGTTCATTTTTGTTATTGTAGGGATCTGTTGGTCTTATTGTGAATGGCTCTATCTCAGGGACACACGGTGGTAGGAATGAGAAAGACACACATGAAGAGGAAAAGCTGCGCTAGGTGGTCGCAGTCTGCCTGATTGGCAAGACTAACTCAACTCACATAAAATGGTCCTTTATTTATACTTTTACGAAGTTTGTATCACGGGACACAAGGTTGCTTAGTGACTAATAACAAACCTGAACCAGACGCGATGTTTTTCTCAGCACTGGGGTAGCTTGATTGCTTTAGGCACTGAGGCCTAGTCCCAGCTACACACACTTTATCAATTTGCTGGCTTCCTGTGGCTCTCAACATATTATCTCTTCCTTCTTAGGAGACAATTTTCATTCTGCATTTGGTTTTGAGGTAGTTAGTAGATGTTTGCAGTTACATGGTTAAGTAAGAGTTGAAAAAACTCAAGTAATCCCAAGCTCGTTGCTGCTAACATCAAGGTCAGTCATTCCCTAGTCTTGTACTGGCTCGTTCTCTACTGTCAATCAATTTTTCAAGAATTTGAATCAGCCTTCTACCTCAGCTACATTGGAAGGCATCGAGGACACTGTGTACCCAATTGGAGGTCACAGGCTACTCATGCTGAAGAGCTTCAGTTCCATGCTTCAGGAGCTCATGCTAGTTCAGGACCATTTGTGCAGGTCGTTGCTGAGGTCTGGATATCTGAAGAAACAGATAAATCATCAAAGTTGTAAGTCATCAAGATTCTTGGACAAGGCAGTCTCTGCTTACTTCATTAGGATGCTCCAGACCCATATTCTTGTGTACAAGTTTAGGACATAAGCCATCTGAATTAGAATCTGAGCTCTCCCATACACCAGGCATGTGCCCTTGACCAAGTCATGTATAAAAATGATCAATGTCCCTGAGCTCTATTTTCTCATCAGTGGAATGGGAATAGAAATGGTTTCTATGCTCTATGAATATAAAAAATCAAATGTAGCAAAAAAAAAAATTAGCACAGACTCTCATCTGAGATAAGCATCCGATTTGTGCTAGCATTTGTTGTTAAGCATGACCTCTCCAAAGTGCAAACTCTGCTGTTCTATAAATGTCCTCATCCTCCTCTCGGTACTGCTATCACTTCACTAACCTTCCAGCCTGTGCTCCTAATCTACCCATCTCAAAACCATCTGGCCAACTCATATTTCTCCTTAAATCCTGTCAAGTGCTTTCTATGACTTCTAAGGAGCTAGAAGTTGGTTTGACTGTAGATTCAACCTCTTTCCTGTGGCTCACAGTAACTTCTCAGTCTAATCTCCCACAGCTTCACAGGTCCACCACTCAGAGCCCATGACGAACCCCACACTGCTTCCTAAATGAGCTTCCACACAGACAACCCCAGCCTGGTGGATCTGTTTCCCAAATGCCAACCTATCTCAAGACTCAACTCAACTACCATCTCCTGGTAGCAAAAGAAAACCTTCTGTAATCGTTCTGTACTTCTTCGTCCATATGAACAATCCTTTTTCACTGCACTTAATTCTTCATACTATAATCATTGATTTTCACACCTTCTATACATGGATAGACGGATATTGCAGCAACTGAGAGCGTTCCCTAGGGTCTGTATGACAGCCAGTCATCACTGCCCAGAACCTCTCTGTGGAGTAAGTCACTTCCCATCCATGGGGCAGTTTCTACTGGCTAGCATAGAACTGCCAATACAGCAAAACAAGCAGCCTATGCAAATTGGCTTTATTAATATAAAATAAACAGGTGAACACATGTCACTAGCAGGGCACTAAGAGTAAAAGTGATTTAAATAGGATGACATTATGGGCTCATGGAGGCAAATAGAAACTAGCAACTGAAATAAAAACAATGTACTGAAATTCTGCATAGTGAAGCTGTATATGTGGCAGCTTGGATTCTGGTTCTGATCCGGGCAGTGAGACAAAGCAGCTGTGTGACTCTGAGTAAGTGACCTCTCTAGGACTCAGCCTCTTACCTGTAAAATAAAAGGTTCGAGAGAGATATGATAGTGCGTATGCCGCACGTAGTACAGGATAGAACAGATCTACCAAGTGTACATTGTGAAGTATTCATCTTACGCAGAATTATTTTCATAATCTATACTAAGTGCAAAAGGAGCTTAGAAAATAGTATGAATAATACATTCCTAAGTTTGAAATTATATTTTTACATGGGAGAAAAAAATGACATTTAGCTGTCTCTACAACTTTAATAATTGCTTTCTTTAGGTGCTAAGAGTAAGGATAGTTTTTTTTCTTACTCACTAATATATTTTCAGTCTTCAAATTCACTACAACTAGCATAGATGGCATTCGAATTGAATTTTAAGTTTACAATATATCAGATATCACATCTTTAAAGACCACTATAGCCCTAAAAGCATCATTATTCAACAGGTGTTTTCAATTAGCAATGTCCTTTGCTGCTAACATAGGGACATACTCCTGTGACTTCATTGATTTCTGCCCCAAATGGCCTCAACTTTAAGCCCTTACTCCCAATGTCAAGTACTACAAGACTGTATAAATTTCATCAATTTGCTCTCTTCAAAATTAATTCAAGTAATCATACTTTAAAAATTTCCAAATTCAAGTCACAGTTCATTTTTTATTTCTTAGCCTGGTCACCACAGTATACATACTCTATAGTCCATACTCAGGCTATTTTTTCATTGAAATATAGTTGAACACAAGGAATGCTCACTATTTTATTTTTCCTCCTAAGTCTGGTCTAGTTTTCTAGTTTTGGCCAATCACTACTTTGAAAATTATTCAGGAAGCATTTTTTGCTTGCACTTGAAAAGTGTGTTTAAATATTAAACTTCTTGGTTTAAGGGAAGTTTCTTGAATGATAAAGTAAAGGATGTCAAACATGCCAGGCAGAATAGGAGGTTGAAACAGATTCATCAATTCACAAAGCACCGAGTGCAGAACACACCCCAGACAAACTCAGCAGTGCACATGAATGGGTGTTACAGTCCCAGTGCCATTGAGAGGTGCCTCAGAGTGGTGATCAGGTGCCATGGCTCAGGCACCATGCCAAGTGCACTACCCCACCTGGTTCACTCGACCTTTGAGGTTATACAGGTGAACACCATCACCATCACTCAACAATGGATAAACTGAGGTTCAAAGATACAGGCAACTCATTCAAGATCAAACAGCTAATCAGAGGGCCAGCCAAACCTCAGCGGATTAAAGAACCTATAAGCGGGCTCAGGAGCTGGGGTTTTGATCCCAGGGCCTGCCATGCCAGCCATGCAAGGCCTGCCACACCAGCCCCACCCCCAGGGCACCCTGAGATAGCAATTGAGACTGGGTGTGATGGCACACACCTGTAATCCCAGCTCTTGGAGGCTGTAAACAGTCAGATCACTACAAGTCCAGCCCAGCAGTGAGACCCTGAACACCCTGGAGACCCTTCTCTAAAATTAAAAAGAAAGAAAGAAAAGAAAAGAAAAACAGCTAATCAGTAACAGAGCTGAGATTGGATCCTGGGTCTACATTAATTATCAAGCATTAATGCAAAGTTCCTGTCTGCAATCCATTTTCGAGAAGTCCTTATACATTAGCTTCTAAAGAATTAAGTGACAGGAAGGAAGAAAAGAATAATATTCAAATGGGGCTAACACCACAAAACAAACACGAGGGGAATAAATGAATGAGAGGATGAACCCTCACCCCTAAAATGCAGGGATGATAATATATGGGTCAGAGTCCACCCCTGGAATTTCAGCACTTCCACTGGAGACCTGAGATAGTATTGAGTATTCTTCCCTCCTGAGTCTTCCCATGGCCTCAGACATGATACATGATGTTTACTTCTTATCTCCGCACTACAGATTTATAAACAGCTAAGAGCGATCTGCATCTTAGACCTACAAAACCCATCCTTACTTCTTCCTCCCAGTGTCTGATCTTCTTTGAAGTACTGCCTGAACAACGAGACTGAGTGGTTGTTTCCTCCCATGTGTTACCATAGCAACAAGGACATATATCCCTAGGGCCCATCACATTATAATGTTACCTACACTTTTGATTCTTTCTCTTGCCATGCTGTTTTGAGGCCAGAGAGAATGTCCCTTTTTCCATACTGCATGCCGTAGTAGATGCTCAATAATTATGTGCTTCTCTGGGACTATCGATAAGAAATATAATAATGAGCCTCGTCTATTATTAGCATCTTGCCTCATAGGAAAAGTAGAGAGAACTAGGAATCCCCATACTAGAATCTCGTTGTAGCCACAGAGCTATTTTGTCTTCCTCGACTCCCTGTACACAGCGCCTCCCCTGGGAATACACAATGCTATTCCTACATCCCTAGCCCACCCTAGTGCATTGAACCAGGCCTGGCCCGCTGTAAGTTTGCTCTGTTTTCTAGCATAAAGCCAGACAAGAATCTCGTGTAAGCAATGGGCCTCACACCACCATTCCCTGACCCTGTGCTGCACCAGCTGATGTCCATCAAGAACAGAAAAGAAAAAAACGTACGAGGTTGCAGTTCCCATCCAGACTGAGGCTCATTCTGCTCCACTCTCCACACACTGCAGATTTATAAACAGCTAAGAACGTATCTGCATCATTAGGCCATACGCGAGACCCTTCTGAGTGTGTGTGTGCTTGTGGTGGAGGACTTTAAAGAGGAAGCAGCGTGCATGGGTTTTAGTGTAAAACACATCTGCTCTCTGAAGAAACTAGATTTGTGGAGGCCAGTGGGAGCAAGCTGCTGGAGGGCAGGTCGACTGCTGGGTGGTGCATGTGTGTGCGCAGAGGCTTAGGTGCAGGGGAGATGTGTTTCATTCATGGGTGGAACAGGATTTGACTATGGACTGATACGGGCTGTGCAAGAAGTGACTCCCAGCTCATCTCGGCTTTTGGACCAAGCCACTAAGTGAAACTAGTGACAGGCATTACCTGAGCTGGAGCTCTGGGGACCTCCGGCCCTTGGTGATATGCACTGCTTGATGGTTTTTCTTAGCAACTTGCAACAACGTGCAGAAGGATGCTTTGTACCCGAGCATGTTTCATTGAGGAGTTTCCTTCTTTAGCCTGTGTCTCAGTCATTTTGCTGCTACCGCGACAAACAAACGACCCAACAGCCCCAATTGAAAGAAGGGGCAGTTTTTCAAAAGTCTCAGCCTGCGGCTAGCCGTCTCCCAGGCAGAGGCGGGATGGCAAGGGGACATGCCAGCGGGAAGCATGCTCAGCCCGTTGGCTGCAGCTTCCTCCTGAGCCAGTCCCCTTCCAAACACATGAGACTTTGGGGGACATTTTAGACCCAAAGCACGGCAGTCAGAGAAACTATGCCAGTGGGACACCTCTTCTGTCTGTCACTCTGGTTTACCTTCAGCATCCAGTAGCACTTCCTGTAGGGCATCTGCCTCCTGGGCTAAAATATTCTTCAAGGGCTTTATGCTAGACCAAAGTGCAGGCAAGAATGAACTCAAACCCAAACAAGGGACTGCCTGACCTTATTCTGAATCCCCATCATTCATGGCACGGCTCTTCGCAGAGTTGCCCTTGGCCCTGACCCTCCAGCTTGGTCTCACAGGAAGCCCGGGGCAGCCTACAGCAGGGTCAAGGTAGCGTGTGAGCCATCAGGGTTGCGAGTGTGGCAGGTTCACTCCTGGATGAGATGGCGCAAAGGGAACAAAGCCTTTATTAAAAGGTAAAAGAGTTTAAATTAACAATAGTCCTAAACTCAATAGAACTGATAGAAGGATTTACACAATATTAGAATTAAAACAGCACCAAATCATGGATTTGATATCAAAATCTAGATATAAAGTCCCTTTCAATAAAGACTGTCACATAGCAAGCATAGCATACTGGTCTTTCTAGACCAATATCTAAAATGAGGGGGCAGCAGAAGGTCCTTTTCTTCACCAGGATTTTTGTGATGAAAAAGTAGAAAAGCACTTGGAAATTTTGAAAAGATGTTCTGCCAATAGAAGATGTTGTTAATGCGAGCACACTGTTTAGATTCCAGACTCTAGAATCTCTTATCAAATAGGTCCTGAGTGACCTGAGTGACCTCACACACTTGCTAATGGCCTAATTCCTGAATTATCCCATGGGTGTACCCCCCAAGGCATCCCATCACATGTGAGGTGCTCAGAAAACACTTGCTTCTTTCTTCTTATCCTCCACCTTCCTGAGCCTGTATCCTCATTCACGACCATGCCACCACTCACCTTTCTTCTTCCCACAGAGATTTCCTGGGGACAAAAGAAGCATCTCTACTGCTGATGGCCATGTTCCTCCTGGCTGTGTTCTACCATGGACAGCAGGTAACAGATCATGTTGTTCTAGCTGTATATGGCCACATGGGCACTTCCCATTGTGTGAAAATTATCTGTCAAACTTCCCCTTCTTAATGCAGCAAGTGACTATTAACTGTTTGTATCAAGTTGTGCTTCTTAATTAATCCTTCCCTAATAAAGACTAACTAATATACCTGGATGTGGGGGTGCATGCCCATAATCCCAGCACTGGAGGCTGAGGCAGGAAGATCACAAATTCAGGGCCAGCCTAGGTGATCTAGCAAGACCCTGTCTCAAAACTGGAAAGAAGACAGAGAGAGAGAGAGAGAGAGAGAGAGAGAATGAGAGAGAGAGAAAGTACCTAGCTGAAGTGATCCTTCCCAATTTTGATTCATCCTCAGATAAGCATGTTCCTAGAAGTGTGTTCCACGTGAGGTATTTATCTATGAGAGTCAGGCGAACCAGAGTTCCCTCACAATTTTTCTACTCAGCTGTGTAAGGCCCTAAGCAAGTTACTTATCTCCTGATTCTCAGTTTCCTCAAAATCTAAAGTGAAATAGTCATTGCAAAATCCAACTGTTTGAGAGATCACTTGAGATTATTGGTCACAGCATTTTGTGAGCCACCTTACATATGTGCCTATGCATATATATGGATTTTTCTTGATTAGATAAAGTGCCTACCACATTGACTCTGTTTTAAGCCCATTCGTTGCGGGGATCTGGAATGAGGAACAACTGTACGAACCTCCTGGCATTGTCTTTTGGAGGAGAGGGGACCCTAAATCATACAAAAGTGCTGTACAGAGGACATTCTTGCCCACACATAATCACCTGCGGGAAGTGTTTTCACTCCCAGTGCAGACAAGGCTCTGCCGGTCCCCGCTCTGCTCTGGACTCCAGTTCACCTCCTTTGTCCAGTGCATTTCTAAATGAGTAGCCAGAAAATGAGGAAACCAAGGCAAATATGATTATCAGCCAGACCAAGAATAAAAGCACGACTGGGAAATCACCATGGAAACAATAAGATAAAAAAAATCTTGGGAAGCCAGGGGTGCAGCAGCCAAAAGTTCAAGAATTTAGAGATATATGCATGAAGTTATGTGAAACACAGAGGGACAGCGAAAGGCAGTCCAAAATAAAAATAACAACATAAAATTTTGGCACATGAAAGTGACGGGAAACACAGGCAAATTCTCACTGTGCACCTCATGCTTCCCTCCCCACCTCCCTCGGTCTTGGCAAAAACCTGGACCCGGAGCTCTTGTCGTTGTCATGTAACAGACGAAAATGAAGGCTGCTCAATGGGGAACGTGAGTGTAGAGCTGAAGTCCAAACCCAGATCTGTCCCCAAAGCCCATCCTTTCCACTTCACCGGACTGGAGCCAACTAAAATGTTATGTCCAGCGCCACAGGAAAGCCATCCCCGCAGGCCTACTTTGGCTTCTCATAAACTCATCTCCTGAATTTCTGGTGAAAGAGAAAAGCAAAGCTCCAGAGGGAGTGTCGCCCTTTCCAGAATTCCCATATGGAAGTTTTTCAGGTATCTCTGAGAACAACCTCCTTGTCTTCTAAGTCTAAATGGATGTCATTTATAGGGGAAAATTCTTCAATCTGATGTGCAAATTAGTCCATCTAAGAATTAGGAAGTCAGAATTAAACAGGACAATATTACAAAAACACACTCCCTCCCTCACAGTCATGCAGGTATAAAACTAACAAGTGAGAAATCCCCCAAAACAACAAGCAAACAATTTTAGGGTAAGGTCCTTCTTCCACAATAATAATGATGCTTTTGTCTCCTTTGTCCCTTTAAGGAAGTGCTTTCTGTCCCTTTCCTCAAATAGTACCATCTGGCACAATATATAATATTTTATATTTCTATAATCTATATAATATTCTATATAATATTCTATATGTCTATATCCTATATAATATTATATTTTTGTCTCGAGAAAGAAGATAGTGTAATTATGCTAAGATCATTTGAGTTCCAGCCTCACCCCCCAGACACACTGAGCCGACATGGAGTCTAGGCATGGGGGAGAGGAGAGCGTCTGTAATCCCAGCACTAGGGAGGGTGAAAATAAGAGGATCACTCTGAGTCTGAGCTGTGTAGCGAGACCCTGCACACATACACACACACCTAAAGATCATTTAAGCCAGATGTGGTGGCATACATCTATAATCCCAGCCCTCAGAAGGCTAAAGCAGGAGGATTGTAGTGAGTTCAAGACCAGCCTGGGCTATAAAGTGAGCTCAAGGCCAGCCTAAACTGCATAGTGAGATCTGTCTCGAAAGACAAAATAGGACTTGGCAGATTGCTCAGGGATGCAAGTGCCGGCCTGGCAAGTGCAAGGTCCTGATTTTTATCCCCAGTTCTGCAATCAATCAATCAATCAATCAATCAATATCATTTGTAAGGTGAAATTATGTAAGTGTTCTGTGAGGTGCTCTAGACTTGTGACAGCTGATACTTCCCCTGCTATTTCTATGAGATCTGACGTTCTATGACTGCCTAGACACCGTCTCCTAACTGTAGCAGCTACAGAGATGGTCTTTGGAGTCAGGCAGATGGTGCTTAAATCCTAACCCTGTCAACCTATTGGAAACGGAACTTTCAACAGTGTGCTTAATTTTCTGAGCCTCCATTTCCTCACTTATAAAATGAAGCTAATAATAACCGGTTCTATCCCATAGTTGTTAAAATATTATATTAGAATATAATATATTCCAGTGTGTCTGTATAATAATTGCTCAATTTTTTTAATAGCTCTTAATTTTTTTACCGTGGAAATGAGGGGATGACACAAACAGGAAAGCCACTGTCATCCGTCTTGTGCTAACACAGCGAGAATCTTGGCCTCTCTAGTCACAAAGCCAACAAGAGCCAAGCTGAGTAGGAATCCAAGTACCCTAAGTTCCGGGCCCATCCTGGCTCCACCTCCCTGCACTCCAGGCGGCTTCGTGCAGGGTGGCATCGCTTCACGGGTCTGCCATCTACAGCATCCGGAGGAGTCCAGCTCATCCTGAATCAGGCCCGCCCACTCCTGGGCTTGCTCCCTGCTCCCGTTGGTTTCCCTGGCTGAGTCAGGGCCTCTATTTTTAATCGAGGCTGAATAATGTCCATTGATGCCTGTGCACAAGAGCATGCAGTGAGAGTGTGTGTAATTATAACTCGCCAGAGTGATGGAGGCAGTTATGTAATCAGGAGCGCTCATTTTGCACTCGTGCAGAAACGATCTAGTGAACACCTTCTCCTCCTCCTCCTCCTCCTCCTCCTCCTCCACCTCTGAGGCAGGTGAACACCCTCAGTACTGGACAGGGAGAGCAGACAGACGAATGCCTCCGCCTCTGTGCCTGACTCATGCACAGCCCTGAAGACTTGTGTGTGGCCTGGGCATCTCCATTTATAGCAAAGGAAGCCCCATCGGTCCTCTACAAGGACAAAGTTTAATGAAGTCATTTCCAATCACCTACTTCTGAGTCTCGTGGAGAGAGGCTCTGGGGATTGTGTGGCTCAGAAGAAAAGACTGGAGCCTTGGAAGCCAGGACTATTTGCTGAATCTCAGCAGTGCTGATTTGAGAAGAAGTGACCTTGCGATAGCCTGACAGAGTTGTTATTATTCCCTGTAAAGATAAAATGATATTTATCTGCCAGAGTTGGAGAAAACCTGAAAAAGTTCCTCTGTTTACACTGCAGGAGTCACAGCTTGGAGCCAAAATGCCCTGGGATAAAGCCAGGAGCCATTTGTGAGACCTTAGAAAATTGCCTCCATTTTAGTGTGCGTAATCCCTTACCCTCAAGGTGAAGAGACGGAGTCCTGGGCTCGCTGAGTTGTGGTGTGATTAAATGAGGCTGAATATACAAGCAGTGCTTTAGAGTGACACTGGCGAGGGTGGACGGGCCCGGTCAGCGTTAGCTGTCCTTATGGGAGGATCACAGTGTGGGAACAACAGGTGCTATAGCCGTCTCTTCCTAAGGCCAGTTCCTTTCCTTTTCAGTGGTGACAATCAGGGAGAAATGAGCTCTGATTTAATTGAGAATTGTTACTGTTAAAATCCCACTGCCGCGTCTCCGGTGTAGTTCGCTTCTGTCCGTGTCTGCCCACCTTGTGCTGAAATGATGTCTGTCCCTTGGGTGTGTCACAGCCTCCGCTCTGGTATGAGTAAATCAAACCAGAGCTGAGCTTCCCTCACATTCCCAGGCCTGGCGTCTCGCACGTAAGTAGGTACAAATGACCTTTAATGAACTGATAGGAAACTTTCCTCCGGAGTGGTTCTCAGGTGGGGGCACCTGCCTTCTTAGAACTAGCATTACTTTCTTTCTCTCCTGCGCCTAGACGCAGCCCACTCTCTATGAGCACAGCCTAGACATGGCTCTCCACAATCCCAGTCTGAAACTGCTTTCTTTTAAAAAAAAAATAATCATCTATTTATTGAATGCAAGGTCTCGTTATGCAGTTCAAACCTGTCCCGGCTTCCCCAGCCCTGGGATTACAGGCATGCATCACCACACCCAATTTCAGCAGCCAGCTCAGCATGTGGTATGCCAGGGATCGAACTCCAGCCTTTCCATTTGTCAGGCGGGCTCTTAGACTGCTGGCCCTCCCCAGTCCCTGAAAAGTGCTTTCTTGTCTCATAAGTGGAAAATCACTGCATAGGTCAACTCCCCCCTTCCAGATTTCCTCATTCCTTCTTCTGATTTGAATTCAGATAGATCTGGCTGCTTCAACCGGAGAGAAACACTTACTTTGTGTTTCCACCAAGCTTGTATTTTGAACCATTTTTCATTTGGAAGTATTTATGGACAAAAAAAATACTGTCCTGCTTTTTGACAACCCATAACCTGCTGTTGCTGTGCTTGAATCTGCTATCAAAGAGAACCGTCTCCTCAGTAGCTGTTTGTTACCTGGACACACATCCCATAAGGCATCATGGTGCTGAATTCTTTCCCCATACTTTTTTTTCTTTTTTGTCTTTTTGAGACAGGGTCTCACTATGCAGCTCAAGCTGGCCTTGAGCTCACTTTTGTAGCCCAGGTGGGTCTCAAACTCACACTGATCCTCCTGCCTCAGCCGCCTAAGTGCTGGAAATACAGGAGTGCACCACCACACCCGGCTTTTCCCCATACATTTGTTCTCTACAGATTTCCCAATAAATTTGTTCCTTGGCTTGATTCATCAGTAATAAGTGAGATTTGGGGGGAGTTCAACTATCATTATATATTTATACCTTTTACATATTTCCTTTGTTTCCACCCAGTGCAATTACTGCTGAAGCCCAGTCTGTCCCGTCTTTGACAACAGAAAGCTTCCAAGCAGGCGATTTAGCCCACTGAGCTATCTCGCAGGCCTCAACTTTTTGTGGTTTCTAAGGCTTTAGTTTCATTGTAAAAAGCCAGGAAATATAGATCCTGAGTTCACAGGGATACTTCTGCATTTTACTGGGACCCCGGGGTTCTTTAACCTCCCCAATTTTATATTTGCAGCTTCTGGGTGCCATGCTTCCTGAGAAAATTCAGTCGTAGGACCAAAATCTGAATTCATTATCTAAATTTTTATCTGTAAGGCCGGTCACTTTACTCTGTCTCAGGCCCTTCCACTAGCTAGCTGCCTTACCCACAAACTAACTAAATGCATATCTTCTACATTTCCTCTCCTTGAAGAACTATCGCTAGCTGCTATGAAGTGAGACGGGGTAAAGACCAAGTCCAGCAGCTTCATGCTGAGAAGACAGCTGTAGAGGACAATGGCAGTCAGAGACTTTCTCCAGAAAACTCACCTAACAGGCCTTGAACAGAAGGCATGTTGTGATTTAACACTATGGGGAACACCTCAGCAGTTCGATCTAGAGCAGCCCTGTAACAGCAATCCAACAGACCCATTATCAGCTCCGTCAGCATGACCACTTCGAGCCTGATAGTTTCGAGGCAAGAAGAAGCATATCTAACCAAAAGATTAAGAACACATGGCCCAAACATATAAACCAAAAACAAGACAGATTTGGGAAGGAGTTAAGGTTAGACACTGTTTAAGGGATTTGAATAGGAAGCTATTCAAATCTGGGATCTAGACCCGCCTGTTTATGGTGTTATCTGTACATCAGATGTTTTCTTTATTGTTTTAAGATCTTATTTCATCTGATACAAATTATTTATCTAAAGACAACATGTTTTGTGCATTAGTGCACGAGTTCCTCTAGTTGCAGCAGCAAGAAGATGGAGAACACTTCAGTGTTGAAAGATAATTTCTGCTAAGGAATTCGGGGGCTCAGGCTTTTTGGCTTCAGTGATCCATAACTGCGGTTATTAACAGGCATAGCTGGAGACCGCTATCAGGGATAAATGCGATTGCAGCTCCCTTCTATAGCTGGCTTATCTCACTGTTACTTTTACATATCTTTGGTTATATTTTTGGGGGATGTTTCAGACCAAATTAAAGGGAAAACTGTGCTGATTAATCTCTCACTGTATCTATGTAAACCTCCTGCTCTACCTATATCGTGGCCAGTTAAAGCTCCTCAGGTATCACTTTTGGGACCATGCACAGAGCCTATCCACTCCTCTGCCAGTGCCATCTTCTAGGATGAGGTGGGGTCTTGCTTGACCAAGTGGCTTCCTGCAGAATCCTTGGAGACATTGTTCTCTGGAATGACCCCTCTTTCAACACAATGGATACTGGTTCACTCCTGTTCTCTAGGATCCAACAATCTCCCTGATTAAGATGTTTGGTGACTCACCAGAGTTGCAGGAAAAGTGATGAGAAGGTCCCCTCATATCCTGCTCCTCGTTGACTTTCAAGGGTCAGTGACAAAGCATAGGCTCTTCTCTTAACTCAGTCATCCTTTCTTAGCTTTGCTCTCCAATTCTCAGGTGTAACACCCAGGAGAAGAGTCACACCAGTGCTACAATAGGAGCAGTAAGTTCAACTATCATATCTAGATAGCAAGCAGCTATATATAAAGTATGAACAGAAAACTCTAAATTTTTACCAACCATGGTCACCTTAGAAATCAAATTTTTTGATGTATTTGATACAGGGTTTCACTACACAGCTCAGACTCATAGTGATCCTCCTGTTTTCAACCTCCCCAACACTGGAACTATAGGTGTGACCCACCATGCCCAGCCTCACTGGCCCAGGGGTGGGGCTGGTGCAGCATGTGGTGCTTGGGATTGAACCCAGTCCCTGCACTTGCCTAAGCAGGTGCTTCGCCTGCTGAGCTATCTCATCAGCCCTAGAAGTTAAACTTTTATAGAGCACTGAGAGATAGTTTTACAGAGAAGATTTGAGGTTAAGGGCAACATAACATTTTAGCATGACAATCATGATTACATTATTATCTCTGAAAAGCATTTAAATTCCCATTTTATTATAAAATAACTTTTTAGACAGATAACTCTATGTATTTACAAAATATTAAATGACAAAGAGAAACTTTTACTTAACTCGATATATATATATATATATATTTATGGCTGGCCCCTGGAGTGGGGCTGGTGCAGCATGTGGTGGCCTGGATTGAATCGTGGCCCCTGGGGTTGACCAAACTTGCCTAAGCAGGCACTTTAGACCCCAGAACCATCTCGCTGGCCCTTTAATTTGTTACTTTTAACCATCTTCCATTACCAGAGTATCATGCAAGTAGAATGCACTTGATTATAGATATACCTTACAGGTTACTAAGGCCTAATCATCAATCATTAGAATGAAATTGTCTGGGTATTCAGGTACCTCTTATAATACAATTATATAATAATCACAAGAGAAGCTTGGGGTATAACTCAGTGGCATAGCTCTTGCCTGGCAAAAGCAGGTTCCTGAGTTCGATTCCCATTACCAAAAAGAACAAGCAGAGCAGGCTCAATATTCCATTTCATGAGCACAGATTGGGGATGGAAGTCAGGCTAGACTGTTCCCAGGAAAACCTGTTCCCCCAGACCTAAGAAAAGCAGCCATGCTTATTGCTTTTATTCAGCCAAGGACATTTCATGTTTTCTATGAGGCATATTGTTCTCCCAATATAGTCTACCACTGAGAAAGTAATAGAGGCATAAGGCTGTATAGAAATCAAAAGAAAAAAGAGTGAAAGATCATAAATCTCTATCTCCTAAGTGGAATCATGGTTAACAAGAACATGTTACAAAGAGAACAGGGATTATTTCCTATTGATCTCTGATCCCAGATGAGTCTCCAAAATGTTCCCATGTGTCCCGGCTGTTTGGTTTTCACAAAGATCAAGGAATGAAGTCACAAATCAGAGGAGGAGGTTAGGGAAGGTTTACTGGAAGTAAGGAGAAGAACAGCTCAGGAGTCCCTAATGGGATGGCCCTGTTCATTGTGAAAGTGAAAATGTCCAAAAGAGGATATTCCTTGTGAGCCACTCTGGAGAGGAAATTGCTCAGCTCCAATGCTAAAGAAAGCTAGGACGACAGCAAGCAAGCACTATGCACGGGGTGTGTATGTGAGCCATTCGTCTGCACCTGCTTAATTATTTCCCCTTCCACTCCTGTGTGGACATTGGCATTCTTCTCAAGTGAAGAGATGGAAAAGCCGAGGTAAAGGATGCCCCTCCCTGCTAGTCTGGGGATATGTGCGAATGGGGACTAGAACTCTAAACTCCATCTGTCTAACATTAAGCCCATGGTTCTTCCAGTAGTAATTTATGTATTTCTTGTTTGTTGCCAAGTGAACAGTGCCTCAGCATCTAGTGTCCAATTCTGGAGTTAGGTTTTATGCTCTGGCTTCAGCACTAACTCATTTGGTCTTGGTCATGTTTCTTAACCATGCTTGCTTTGATATTTCTTTTTGGGGAACGTGAAAATGGTCTACACGGTGTTCAGGGTCTTACTACTAGATCGGACTCATAGGAATCCACCTGTTTACAGCTTCCCAAGAGCTGGGATTACAGGCACGTGCCACCACATCCAGTCTCTATTGTCATCTCAGCGTACCCGAGGGCAGGGCCACATAGCAGGCCCGAGGATCCAACCCTTGGCCTCTGCACCTGCTTGCAGGTGCTTTAATCTTCTGACCTGTTTGGCCAGCCCTACTTGCTCTGATTTTATCATGAGTGAAATGAGGATTGAAAATATTTCTTACTATAGTTATTATCATGATTAAAGACTTAGAATAGTGTCTGTTAGATAACTTTATCACTGATTTATTCCTTGAGCCAACACATACTTGTTAAGTACCAGTTCTGTGTCAAACAGGTCACTACATGGTAAGTGTATGAATAGGCTCACGCTAGCTTAGCCTGGGTAGCCTGGGTAGCTCAAATAATAGAAATTTATTGTCTCACAGTTCCAGAGTGGGAAGTCTAATTGGCTCTGGCTTCTGCTGGGGGCTCTCTTTTGGACCAGCAGCTGATCACCCTCCCGTGTCCACAACCGATCTTTTCCGCTGTGTGCACATGGAGAGGGAAAGTAGCCTGTCTCAAGGTCTCTTAGCAAGGACAGCAACCATTTCCCAAAGGCTTTCCCTTGGGATACCCTGTATCACTTCTCAGTCTGTGCGCTAAAATCGAGTGTGAACCCAGTTACCATCCAAGTGTGCCATCTCCAAATATTATTATATAAAGAGTTGGGGCTTCGGCATGTGAATCTGAGGGGAGGTCAGGTATGCAAATATCTAAGACCTAACAGTAAGGGTATAATGTTGAATGGGGACCTCTGGCCACAGAATTCTTTCTCTAGAGGACACAGCATTACCAGAAATGCTTAAAAAATGGTGTAAAAATCACAGGAGTGATAATGCCAGGCAGGGGAGCTGCACTTTTCAGCAAGATCTAATCAGCGCCCCGTCACCTGGCGTGAAGCAGCTGCTCCCCAGAGCACTCAGATCTGGCCCTTCTTTACTTCATTTTCTATGTCTTTAGTACAGGGTCTACAGGATCTCACTACACAGATTTGCAGTGATCCTCCTGTTTCCCGCCACCCAAGCACTGGGATTACAGGTGCACACCACCATGCCCAGTCTCAATCACCTCCTCGGCATGCCACAGGGGCAGGGCTGGCATGACATACTGGGGATCGAGCCCCAGGCACTGCGCTCTGCCTGAGCAGGTGGCTGCTTTAGTCCGCTGAGCTATCTGGCCGGCCCAATCTGGCCCTTCTCTTTGTGCAGAGTCCTGCAGTCCTCCCCACCTCCCAGCGAGAGTCCAGCGCACAGGCTCCTCAGCTCACCTGCCGCTTCTCTTTCTCTCCTGCCAACTGCAGCTGGAATACACAGCCCGCTTGGACTTCCTTTGGCGAGTGCAAGCCAAGGAGGAGATCAACGAGATGAGGGAGCTGAGAGAGCACAATGAGAACATGCTCCGCAATATCTTACCCAGCCACGTGGCCCGCCACTTCCTGGAGAAAGACCGTGACAATGAGGTGAGCCCAAGCCTGCCGGGCCAGCAGGCGGGGATGGTGGGGATGGTGCACACCTGCTCACATGGAGCCCCAACTTCTAGGAGGATTTCTCTGTCCTCATGGAAGAATATAAGAATGAAGGGTGTGCCTGTTTCCTGGCACCATCCTGCCGCTGTGAGGTCTGCACAGGACCCATTCTGGCCTACAGTACGTCATCGATTAGATGGACATGAGGTTTCCATTGTAAGCCCAGATGGGAAGCTTTTAAATGCTGTGTGTGTGCACTTATACAGATGTAGGTATACGTAATTGCTGGTGCAAATGTATATGTGTATACTGTGTGTATCAAGCAAGCCCACTTCCACAAGTATGCACAATGAATTTAAAGAAGGTTCTCAAAGATATATATATATATATATATATATATATATATATATATATATGCCTGGAAGTGCAGCTTACAGTAGCCAAAAAGTAGAAGACACTCCAGTGACCCTCAGAGGATGCACACATAGACAAAATGTGGCATATGCATAATGCAATATTATCTTGCCTAAAAAAAAGAAAGGAAGTTTTAACACATGCTACCATATAGATAAAGCTTCTGTTGAGTGAATCAGCCAGTCACCAAAAATGTACAAGTTCTGTGTGATCCTAGGAGATACGTAATGTATTCAAAATTATGGAGTCAGAGTGGAAAGGCAGTTGTAAGAGGCTACAGGGAAGAAATAAGGAGCGATCGGTTCGTGGATACGGGAAGAACTTCATTCTGCAGGGTGGAAAAGTTCTAGGACAGTGGTGATAGCTGAACAAGAGCGGTTATTCCTCTTCTGGGGATCTTCCCAGAAGAATTTAAAACAACATACCACAGAGATATAAGTGCACCCATGTTTTTAGCAGCACAATTTACAATAGGTAAATCTTAAAAACAACCCAAATACCCATCAGAGAGGAATGGATAAAAAGATGTGATATTTTTGTACAATGGAGTATTACACAGCTAGAAAACATAAGCTCAAGACTTTTATAGGTCAATGGATGCAACTACAGGCCATACCCAAAAGTGAACTAAGTCAGATTCTCATGTGTATATGTTGTATTTCCCCTTACTGTAAGAAACTGAAAGAGTAAATAAAATGCAAAAGGTTTGCATAGTGAAAGGGGGAGAAAAGAACTGGTCAAAAGGAAAGAGCAACTCGGATGGGGGAAAGGAAAGAGAAAAAGTAGCGAAGACAATTGAACTACTAGTTTCTATTAGTTCATGTAAAGGGATAGTTATTGTTTATATTGTTTGATCAATCTTACATATCTACATCTGATTATCTGACCAACTACTTTGAAGATAACACTATACAATCTACGCATACTGTTGTCTTTAAAGTAGTTGCTCAGATGATCAGACATAAGGGCTGAGGAGATAGCTCAGTAGAATAAGCCCTTGCCTGGCAAGTACAAGGTGCTGAGTGTAATCCCCAGTACCACAAAAAAAAAAAAAATTACCAAATTTAAGCATGAAAACTGCTCAAAAAATATTAAGCATTAACTATTCCTGTCAATGAACCAGTAGAAACCAGCAGAATAATTTTGTTAGCTAATCTTCCTTATCCCAGATGCTTTTGCCCTTTTTGAGCAGTTTCTTTCCCTTTCACAATATCTTTGTTTTTTTGTTTTTTTGTTTTTTTAATTTCAGGAAAGGGTCTACAGGGTATTCAGGGACTCACTACTAGATCAGACTCATGATGATCCGCCTGTTCACAGCCTCCCTAGAGCTGGGATTACAAGCTCCCACACCCAACCTCAAGTGCCATCTTGGTACACCCCAGGGGCGGGGCCAGGGGCCAGCATAGCAGTCCTGGGGTTCGAACCCCCAGCCCCTGCACCTGCTTGCAGGTGCTTTAATCTGTTGAGCTATTTGGCAGGCCCCAGAACATCTACTAAAATAGCTCAGGTAAGATTCAAATATGGAAGCCTAGAGCAATGGCGAAGGAGCTGGAGAAGAGATAAATTCTAAACTCCTTTAAGAGGTAGAATTAACAAAATACAATAACAAAGCTTATTTAAAACATGAGAAATTTTTAAAAATACTCAAACAACTGGACTTACTCTGAAAGCTCCAAAAGAAAATCTCTCAAAAGGAAGCTGAAAAGTGCCTTCGAGTGCCTGCAGGCTGATGTGTGTGAGGGCATGGTCGCACCCTTGAGACCCTGCCGTAGGCCTAGCTTCACAGCGACTCACAAGGAGCACCCTTGGGCCCTGTCTCCTTGGAGGCCTGACAGATGGCAGTCTCATCCCTGCAGGACTGCGAGCTCCCCAAGGGCTGAGACCCCCGGCACCCTCTCCTCACTGGCCCTCAGGCGCCTACCTATAGTCCTGCTGCTAAAGGGCTGTCAGTGAACAGCGTCTGTGTGCCCCTGTGGCTTTCAGCCTTAGTGGACTGTGGCTGTAATGGACACCTGTCTCCTCTCCCTGCGCCCCTCAAACTGAGATATTTAGACTGCCACAAAAGCAAGCCTTGGTTTGTGTCAGAGGCTGGGCCAAAACAACAACCTTCCCAATAATACATTTGCAAGCTGAAGTCAACAGGAAGTGAAACCCCTTAGAACAAAGGTCACAGAGACACTGACCCTGAGAACAGTCTCTTCAGTGAGCCAGGTGGTGCCTGGTTTGCTGATTTTGTTTTAACTTGTGGGTGTGGTGACTTTGGACGCAGAAGGGTATCTTAGTTACTGTCTCATTCCTGAGACGCAATGCACAAAATCTGCAAAGCAAACAAAGCAAGGTGCACTGAGGCACGTGGATTCTGAAGTTTCAGTAGGTAGGTGGCAGGCTCAAACGCGGAGACAGCATGGGGGAAAGGCCTGGCACAAAAGAAAGCTGTTCATACCATGCAGCGAGGAGGCAAGAATCAAGCAAGCTGGTGCAGGCAAAGGACTGCTTCCCTGAGCAAAGAGGAGAATACCGTTTTCTTCACACCACCATGTGGGGCCCAGGGGAAGGGATGAACGCCTAAGCTCAGAATCCTGTGTGAGGGATAAACCTGCACTTCCAACCCAAAAGAAGATGGTGACAACACAATAATAGCTCCTTCTAAATTCACCAATTCCTCCCCCATTTACAAAGTGTGTTTATTTATTTATTTTTTTTAGGCCCAAAATAGGAACAAGCAGATGGAACACTCAAAATGGTTTAGAGAGAGCCAAATAAAGAGACCAACTCTGAAGGTGTGGATAGGTGGGCTTCAGCGCTTCCTTACGCTCCTCTTCCTGCTCTGCTTGGGTTGAGGGAAGCCCTACATCCGTGGCCTCCCATGCCCTCTGGCTGAGGACCACCGGTGGCGGTACTAAGTAGGATGTCAGGGAGAGGGAGAATTCAGTAAAGGGATTTAGTCCCTTGGAACCCCTTGAAGTCAGCTATGTTCCTCCACATACACTGAAAGATCTTCATAAGCCCATGGCCTTTGACATCAAATCAATTCACTTCCTCTGGTCTCTTCTCATCCCTTTGAGCCTGGAGGGATGACAGCTCTACTTCCACTGGCCCTGAAGCCCTGAAGGGTTCTGTAGGGCTCCCTCTCTTCTGCCCTCATCTTTCCAGTGAAGGCCTGTGCATATTAACTCCCCTTGCATTACCTTGCTCTGAACGGGCCACCTCCTCTCTCCTGGGTTCCAAAGTGAAGCAGCTCAGATGTGGAAGGTAGGGTGAAACCTCTAGAAGTTAGCATCTGTGTGAAGTCGTTTCTATTCTCCCATCTAGAGGGACAAGGAGAAAGGCAGCGGCTGTTTTTGTTCAGTCAGAGCTATGATAAGCCATGATGGGGACACCAAATGGACAGCTACATCGGGGGCTGTCTGCGCAGCCAGAGCCACGGCAGGACAGGAGCTCAGCTTGCACAGTGCAGGCATATGGGTGACTCTGCGTGCCCCAAGTCACGGGACCAACCTGCGGGAGTTGGACTTTGAACGCCTAGCCTCTCCTCTCCTCTCCTTCCCTCTCTGCTTCCCTGCCCTGCCCTCCCCTCTTCTCCCCTCCTCTTCCATACCTGCCTGGACCCACTGAGGAAAGAGCTCCCTGTAATTCCTTCTGTCCAATAGGGAAATCTTAGGGGAGCAGGATCTACATTTTCATTGCATATCACATGATCAGATTGGAAAGGACACAAGTGAAGACAGCCATAGCCATTGGCTCTCGAGTCACTAGAGGGGTCACTGTGCTAAAGTCTCCTCACTGCCATCTTTGTGCCCAAGATGCAAAAGCTTTCACTGCCCATGTGCTAAGCTGGATAGTACAGATCCTCCTTCCTGAACCATATGATGTGGATATTTCTCCACATGTCCTGTCTGCAGTGAGCGTGAGGGTGAAGGAAATAACTCGGGTCATTTTAGCTCTGCCTCACAGGGAGGAGCAAGAGACGCCCATTTGGGCCTCAGTTCCAAGCCACACTATCCAACCCATGATCGCCTGAAGCTTGTGATGGGGTTGATCTTCCACTAGCTAGTGACCCCTTCTGGTTGCTTCTCGGTCAAGTAGCATGTGGGAGAGAGAAAGGGTCAATGTCCTTTAGAGAAGCTTCTTTCCTTTTTACTATATCTACTGTACCTTTCAGATTTTGTTTACTCTTTCAAGTTCTTACTCCAGGTGTCAATGCATTGCTTACACATGCAGGTCTGATTTATTTCACCTAGGAGTATAATCTCTAGTTGTATCCACACCTATAAAAGCCTCAAAAGTACTCTAATTTTGATGATCTGACAAGTCTGCAGCCATCAACTGAATCTGACAATAAAGGGGCAGACACAGGTATAGCTGGAGAAAAGGTACACACAGTTTATGCCACTAGCAATTTGAGAAGCTTAAAAGTTACACAACATGAGACACAGAAGTTCAAAGCCAATAAAGAGCTGACCCGGAAATAGAAATGTAGAAATTGCTCACATTTGGGTGTTAGAAAGGCTCAGAGGAAGTGAGATGGGCCACATAAAGCTATAAAATTATCACCATGCTGTGTATCAAGGACAGAACCATAGAAATCAACAGCATTGAAGGTGAAATCAAAAGGGCGTGCTAATTTCAATGAGAACAAATAGCAATGAGACAGTTTCAAAACAGGTTAGTAGGACAGTTACAATAATTAATGCACTGTATATTGTTGTCTTCATAGTAGTTGTTCAGAGTACAAGAGGCAGACATATCTTGTCTAAGTACTATTAGTAGAAATCTTTCTTCTCATTGAACTAAGAGAAAGTAGCTGTATATCTATTCTATTTGTTCACTATAAAATGTTCCTTCATGTATATCCGCATTGTCTGCTTTGTTTTGTGAGAGATAGGTGCTCCATTTCCGTTCAAATATCATAGGTGTATGAATTCGTCAAAATAGCCCAATATAATCCAATAGTCCATTTAATAGTGCGTTATCAGCAGAACTGGTTATGTCAGAAGTTGTTGACTTGAGCCCTTTACAGCTCAGCATATTAATATAACTTTACTTTTTATACCTCGTGGTTAGACTTTTCTGTGGGATGGTTAAGACCAAGTTAAAGCAAGACCTATATAACAAAATAATGCAACCTTTGTATCTGACAAGGTCAGTCAAATCCCCTCAGGATTTACTCTGAAACCATGCATAGCAGTCTGCAGATCTTTTGTCAGCGTCACCCATCTGGATGAGTCACAGCCATTGCTTGACCAATTTGCTGTCTATGAAAGCCTGAGAGAATGTTTTCTCTCGAGGTGACTCCCCTTAGGCACACTGTTCATCACTGATCCCTTTCCTCTGTAGCCCCCCGTAATCTCTGATCAGAAAATTTGGACCACCACTGAGTTACAGGGTGTGCTATCCTCAAAAGAACCAGGCGTAAGAAACAAAAAAGGATGTTACTAACTTATTTAAACCAAGACCCAGAGAGTCAAAAGCTTGGGCAATCTATGTCCCTAGCTTCTCAGCGGTCTAGTAAGAAAAATAACAGCTGGCATGTGTGGAGTGGACTTTTCACTTTGTGTGGCTGAGATTTGAATGGGGTAAGCAGTAGAGAAACCTAGTTTGAGAAGATTGGAAGCAAGGATAAAGAAGGAATGCTCCATACTCATAAGTGTCAAAGAATCCAGGGTGTGTTGAATTTATTTTCAGAGAGGCCACTGACGAGATGGAGGGGAGCAATAAATAAGAGGAGAAAAAGAGGGAAGGCGAAATAACTAAGAAGCGTTAGTGTCACTGTGGGAATGAGTTGCTGAAGAAGTTAGGAGAGGGCCTAGAGACCAGGAAGAAATCCTTACCTTCAGTTGAAGGGAAGGTGCCTGACCTTGACTGGAAACACAGGAGAGGAAAGCTACTGTGAAAGCAGTCATGCGACGACGATGGCAACAGCCGTGTTGTCACTGAGAGCAACCGATTTCTGAGTAAGGCGGGAAGTGGAATCTTCTACTGGGTGGAATCGAGTGCAGGATTAGGCTAAGGAGGGTGGTGAGAGCTTGGCCTAGTCATCAAGGTGAGCGCAAAAAGGAGCTGACCAAGGGCAAATGAATGAGCAACGGAAGCTCATGACCCAGCCAATCTCGTAGTACCTTTTTGAAGGTCCCAGGATAGCGGGTGATGACGCTGTGCCCATGGTGCCGTGACAGGAGCTCTGTGTCTCTCCAAATTCTCCTGCTGAGGTTCTAATTCCCAAGATGATGCTATGAGGAGATGGGGAGTTTAAGAGCTACTAGGTCGCGACTAGGACTGGCGTCCTGTGATAAAGAAGCCCCAGAGCTCTGCTTAGCCTCTTCCATCGTGTGAGCATAGTTAGAGTGCCACCTATGAGCCAGAGAGAGAATCCTCACCAGGCACTGAGTCTGCCAGTGCCTTGACATCAGATTTCCCAGCCTCTAGAACCGTGAGCAATAAATGTCTGCCCTTCATAAGCAACCCAGTCTAAGGGACTTGGCTATGGCAGCCTGAACGGACCAAGACACACAGTGCGCCTTTGCCTGTGTGCGCAGGTACATGTGCACGTGTAGCGTCCCTGTGGAACCTGCCTCTGATGGCCACTTCTGGCTCTCCCTGTGTCTCTCTGTACAGGAGCTGTATTCTCAGTCGTATGATGCTGTTGGGGTGATGTTTGCCTCCATCCCGGGCTTTGCAGACTTTTACTCTCAGACTGAAATGAACAACCAAGGCGTGGAATGTCTGCGCTTGCTGAATGAGATCATCGCTGACTTTGATGAGGTGAATCTCAGCCTGGGAAGTGCACGGTCACTAACGGGCCTCATTTTCATGAACACTGTGGTATTTATTGGAGGGGTGACCTTTTGTGGGGTTTATGTGGTTACACTTGGAGAGCCACAGGCTGCATTATGAATGCAGACACACAGTACCTGACTTAATTAACATGGTCACAATTCTTGCCTAAGCTAACGGGTATCTTGATGAACTGATGCACTGTAGAATAAAATGAGCCAACTCTCAGCGCCTTTCACTCTCATCCTCCATGCCAGGCCTCAGGCTCTGGAAGACAGAAATTGTACTCTTACTTTTCTGCATCTTGTTAAGTCCCCAGGGTGTAGCACTAGTATGAAGCTAGTTGAAAAACAATAAAGATGAAGACAAGCTACTGGAATCCAAAACATACTTATAGGAGCTGGGGGCTTGGCTCAGCGGTAGAACGCTAGAAGCCCTGGGTTTGGTCTTTGACACTAAAATCAAAAAATAAACCACCCCTAAAAAACAGTTCAACCAAAAAAAAAAAAAATACACTAAAACAAAAAAAGGATGGCTCAGTGGTCTAAAGTGCCTGTTTAGGAAAGCTTAAGAGGCTGCAGGGACTAAGGTTCAATCCTCGGCACCACAGGCTAAGCCAGCCTTAAAAAAAAAAAAAAAAAAACGTACTTACAAGTAAAAAGTAAAAATGCTTCAATTTCTGACTAGGGGCTGGGGAGATAGCTCTGTGGCACAAGTGTCTGCCTGGTAAGTGCAGGGTCATGGGTTCGAACACTGGTCACACACACACAATTCTGACTAAATGTTGAGGTAACTGGTTTTGCTTTATTTAAATTCTCCTGCATGTTGTCTCCCCAAAGTCTTCACAGGCATATTTTTAAACTTTAATAAGCAAAGCAAATTTGATCTAAATTTGTACCTCTCAATGTGCAAAATTGTGTGTATCTGGGAGTCTCCCAAATACAGAGGAGGGCAGCACGTGCGGCAGCAGACTCGGGTGTTTGTAGGAGGAAGTTGGAAACTGGGGGTCTCTGTTACTCTTCTCTCATTGCTGGGACAAAATACCCAGCACCCAAAATTAAAGGTTTCTTTAGCTCACAGTCCGTGGGGGTTTTAGTCCATACTTGGCTGGATTCAAAACAGAGGGCAGTAGTTTGTGGTAGAAAATAGCAAAATAGCAACAGCGAAATGGGAGAAGCAGCAGCCACCGAGTCTAAGAGTAAGCCACTCTCCCTTCTTTATATTGCCTCCAGCCTAGCCGACTTGGTTCTGAGAGGGCAACTTGGCTGGGGTCTGAAGTGGATGCTGCTACCCCAGATAGTTCTAAAGAAACATGGAAAGCCTAAGAACCCGGCACCCGCTTCCCCAGGACCACACCAGATCCACCTGCAGGCAGGAAGAAGCTGAGAACACATCATGCCCAGAGACAGAGGGAGTGAAGTGGGCAGTCAAAGGCAGCCAGGGTCTCTGAGCTAAAATATGAACAGCAGAAGGACTGCTGAAAGGCCACATCTGTTGGGCTTTGTCTACGGGTAATGTCGGGCACAAAGGCTTCTGTGTACCCCAGGCCCAAACTGGAGAATGTCAGTAAAGGCAGATTCGAGTTAGCTGCAGAAACACAAATGATGAACAGCAGTAACTGCCTCAGCTGTGACACAAGCTACACACACACACACACACACACACACACACACACACATGCATACATGCACACAGAAGAAACCACAAAAGTACACTTGCCTGTATTCCCCATGGTATGAACAGAGATTCTATTAAGCATGAATTTTATTAGTTCCTGGTTACTTTTGGGATTTATCTATGACTAAGTACCCTTGCCACTCTATCTGTCCCGCCTGCCTGTCCACTCTCTGAATGTGAATGTGACTCTCCAAAGCTCTTAGCACAGACCAAGAGTTGGAGATCAAAAGTTACATCTCAATATCTGGCAATAATGAAAAGTTTAAAACAATGAATTATTATTATTATTATTATTATTATTATTGTTATTATTATTATTATTATTATTACTGAGGGGTAAGAAGCAAGAGTTTAGTTTGGAAGCCATGGAGACTTAAGCCTGGCTGGCTGGACAGTTGTCCAGCCTGGGCCATCACACAAGACCAGCAATTACTTGAAGTCCTGCTGCCACACTCAAGGACATTTTCATTTTTGAACAAGGAATTCCACGTCTTCATCTCGTACTGGGCCCTGCAAATTATATACGTAGCAAGAGGGAATCTTAGAGGAAGGCTGTAATCAGCAGGACCCAACCATCAGTTTGCTGAAGACTCCTGGTGTTGGCCCAGAAAGTCTTGCATCTCGAGAAATCCCTTTGTCCCAGCTAAGCTGTGACCATTGGACGCCCATGGTGCCACTTCAGATAGGAGCACCCAAAAATGCGCACTGAAGACGTGGCATACAGTCAGAATTCAGTGGGCTTTTACATACAAGATGTTAAATCTGTTACATTAAAAAAGACACATTGCCTTCCATCCCTTCAAAATATGGTCTCTTGCTTCAGACGCATTATTCCATAGCTGCTGCCAGCTCCTGGTGCAGCTCTGGAAGTCCTCTTCTGTGAGTGTCCTTTGAAGGCTGTCTCAGTGTCCTGACTCTGTTCAAAATCTTTGCATGAATGCCTGCCAAACGAAAACATCAGATGTGTCTGCAGCCACCGTAGTCACCAGATCTGAAGCCCTGCTTTTCCTCCAAAGTCAAAATGACCCCGAAAGGTAAATATTTTCAATTTATTCAAGACATCTGGGCAGCCACAACAGCATAACTGAAGACATTCTTGGAAGAGAACTTCTAGAACTACGTCAGAAAATAGCAGGAAGAATGGGATACATGTGCTTAAACAAGGGGCAGAGTACTTTGAGAGGGACTCACGGCAATATATCTTTCCTAGAATAATATTTTACATTTAAATGACGATTAAGTAGCTTGACCACATCTTGGAAGTCCTAGAGGGGATCAGGAAGTAAATCAGATCAAGCCGGGGAGCATCTGGAGGACAGTGGCAGAGCCAGGGCAGAGCAAAGCCCTCAGGAGGGAGTGTGGGAAACCTCCCAAGGGCCTCCGCCACACTCACCTCTGCAGATGTGCCTTACAGCAGACTGTGGCTTCGTTGACCCTTGGATGGAACACACTGCAGAGTGATGCAGTTTGGATTTCAGGTTGGGAGAAAAGTTCAAAACTACATTAACCCCAACCTTCAGAGTAGGACGCCGCTGTCCGTGGCATGTGGCAACGTCAACTCTACCACTACAAGCTCAATGGAGGGAAAATTTATCTTGTCAACCTTGCATGCCTAGTGCCAGAAATGGAACCAAAATTCAATAGCAACCACTGAATGAAGACTTGAATGAATAAGGCGATTCTATCCTTGACAAGCCATTCTCTTCATTTAGAAGAAGGGCTTCTCCAATTGGAATATACGTCAGAATCATCTGGAAGGTTTGCCTAAAACCTCCCTCCAGCCGGGCGTGGTGGCTCACGCCTGTAATCCCAGCACTTGGGAGGCTGAGGCAGGAGGATTGTTGTGAGTTCGAGACCAGCCTGGGCTACAAAAGTGAGCTCAAAGCCAGCCTGAACTGCACAGTGAGACCCTGTCTCAAAAAAAAATAAAAATAAAAATAAATAAATAAATAAAACCTCCCTCCAGAGTTTCTGAGTCAGGAGGCATGAGTTGGATGGTGGCTTCACATCTTTAGCGATGCCCAGGGGGCCACATGCTGTCAGGCGAGGTAGCAGGACAAGCAACCAGGACCTTGGAGTCCAGCACCGGGGGTCTAATTCTGAGATTCCTCTGGGCTGAGTGACTTCAGCAATAATGTCAGCCCCAGGTTTCCTCTTACATAAGATGGACATAAAATAATTACTGGCTCAGTGTAGATTTGTTAAGTTGCCAACACAAGGGCTGGCCAAATAGCTCAGCAGATTAAAGCGTCTACACGCAGGCACAGGGCCAGAGGCTGTTGTGCTGGCCCTGCACCCAGGGCATGCCGAGACTTGGTAAGGTGGAGAACACTTTTAACCTACTGGGAGGCCATAAACAGGTGGATCACTATGAATATGACCTAGTAGTGAGACCCTGAACATCCTCAAGACCCTTCCCTAAGATACAAAAAAAAAGTTGCTACCATAAGAAGCAGTCTAAATATCACCTAATGTCTGTCCCTAAAGAATTTTAACAATCATCAATTGCTGGTACCTTGAAAATTATTAAATTATTAAACATGTGGGTGCTTAATGAGTAGTCTGTGTGTTAATTTCCTATTGCTGCTAAACAAATTACCACAGACTTTGTGAGGGAAAGAACCAAAATTTATTACATGCCAATCTGAGCTCAGAAGTTCTCTCTGGACCTCACCTGGCTGACATCCATGTGCGGGCAGCCCCAAGGGCCTCCAAGGGCTCCAGGACAGGATTGATTTCTCCTCTTTTCCAGCTTCTGGAGACACCTTCGTCCCTTGGCTCGTCACCTCCTCCGCCACCTCACAGCACCACCGTCACGTCACTCTGACTTCGGCTTCCCCTGCTCTATTTTCCCTGCTTTCAAATTTCACTCATAGGGATCTTTATGACTTGACTGGGCCTCCAGAAAACCCAGGAAACATCCTCATCCCAAAATCCATAACCTAATCCTATCTGCAGAGGAGAGTGTCTTTTGCTGTGCAAGATAACACGCCCATAGCTTCCAGGGACATGCCAGGGCTCAGCCGGCGGCATTCTTCTGCCAGCCAAAGTCGCTCAGTAAGAAACCAAGGTGTCCTTGCTTAGCATTAAAGCACGAACTGCACGTAAAGGTCAAGGAAGTGCCTTGGATAGAAACTACTATTTGATTTAGCCACTCACTCTGCATTCATTCATTCATTCATTCATTCATTCATCGTTACTGTGCTCCAGGCTCTTTCTGGGTGATAAGCAGTAAGTGTAATAGGCAGCAGTACCTACCCCAGGAGTCTCACATTTCCATGGAGAAGAAGACAATAAATAAGCAAAACGAGGAGTAAGTATTAAAAAGAAAAATTAAAACAGGGAAGGAAGATGAGAACGTGTATGCAAAACTGGGATGCCCAAGTCATTGAGGGAAGAAACAGAGCTCAAATATAAGTGTCCTGAGGGCAACGCACAGCTGGCTCGTCCTAACACCTGCACCTGGAACCGAGCAAAGAAGACCATAAGGGGACCAGGCAGTGACAGCCTTGCAGGTTATAATGCAGACTGACTCTGAACCTGAGGGCTGCTGCGAGCAGTCAGAGGGCTTTTCACGAAGCTCAGGAATATTGTGCACCTCATCTAAGGAGGCAGTCATCTAGCTGCCATGCTGGACAAGCTGAGCCAGCAGGAGCTGGCAGAGTATCCCAGCGGCCCAGCCACAGTCTAACAGTAGCTTAGACAAGGTTCTCCCAAGGAAGTACTGAGAAATGCTCCTACTCACCATGTTAAAAAGAAGGCCAAGAAGATATGTCGATAATTGGGAAATATTTCATGTTAGTTCTTCTTTAAGCTAATCAAGAAACCTTGTTTATTTCAATGATTGATAGAAGCACATCTTCTCCTTCAAGAACATCTACACACATTCATCTGGATGCCTGGCACTTAGCAAGGGCTCAAAAATATCCCTGTTGGTTGGATGAATGTGTGACCCTCCCAGAAGGGGGAAAAAAAACCCTCCTTGAGAACCTCTGCCATCTGAGGTAGCTCTTTCTTCATTGTGAGTCAGGGGTCCATTTTCAGGAGCCCCCACTTGCTGTGGAAGGAAAAACACCAGAACTAACATCAGTGTCTGGATCTGTTTCAGCTGCTGGGTGAGGACCGGTTTCAAGATATTGAAAAGATTAAGACGATCGGTAGCACCTACATGGCAGTGTCAGGCCTGTCCCCAGAGAAACAGGTAAGGACTCAATGGACTTGGTCACACCTATGCAGAGCCCCTGCTGTGGCCATGTCCCTAAAGGTGGCAACAGTGGGTAGACAATCTGGGACACGGAACTGCAGTCCTTATGTGAAGTATGGCTGCTACCCAGGACAGGGTCTGCGGATGGAATTAGGCTGCCGTGTCAAAAAACTTCTGGGCTTTTTGCTGAGCCTCACTGTTCACATGAACAAATGTCAAAGGGAAAAATACCCGGATTATGATTTAGAAATGAGTCTTACTAAGCCTAAGTTTTCTAGCCTGTTTTCTTATGCTCTCATTTTCTCCTTCAAAAGTCATGATGTAATAATAACAACAATGGTCTCCCCTCTTGGTATGGTTGATTGAGTATCAGACACTAACAATGCGTGGGGACCCTCAGGCTTAATGGATTAATTATCTGAGATAATAGCAGGCTTCTTATGCAAAGCCTTGCATGGTCTAAATCCTCAACAAATGTTTAGAGAGTGTGAGCTGAGTTATGGGGGAGATAGGATCCCCCCCCTAAATTCTTCTCCTGTATGGGCTTTCATTCCAACTAAGGACCTAAAAGTATTCCAAGACTAACTCTCTGAAAAGAACCCCACGCTGGCAGACGGTAGCAGGGATCAGAAGAGCGGTACCCACATTGCTGAAGTCAATGAAGTTATATCGGAGCACAGCCACACTCACTCATTTACATTTCGCCTTTTTCTCTTTAATTTTTTTTTTTTTTTTTTTTTTTTTTTTTTTTTTTTTTTTTTTTTTTTTTTTTTTTTTTTTTTTTTTTTTTTTTTTTTTTTTTTTT
>PVJA010018268.1:0-40228 GCA_004027025.1 Myocastor coypus | reverse complement strand
TTCCTTCCTTCCTTCCTTCCTTCCTTCCTTCCTTCCTTCCTTCCTTCTTTTTGTTTCACTTCTCTTTTTTTCTTTTTTGGTACTAGTGATGGAACTCAGGACCTTGTGCTTGCCAGGCAGGCACTTACACCAGTGGGCTATAGTGTATTTTCTTTATGAAATGAAGCCAACAGAACATTTTAATTAGAAGTAGGACAGCTACTGTACATAGACATAAGAGGAAAGTGGTGGTGTCTCTGTATGTACATTGCAAGAGGAGGGAGTTTTGTTGCTGGATAAGCAGACAAGAGACAGCCAGCTAGGAAGTGCAGACCTAGAAAGTTTTTAGGTGGGTACCTAAGTCAGTGCTAACTTTTGATCATGAACATACAGCATCCATATAAAATTATTAATTACAAGAAATAAAGAGGGAAGAAACAGTATGTATAATACCAGAAACATAAACAGAAGTTGTACTATTTTATTGCTGAATACTAGTTTTCTCCTTTTTGTACCCACCTCAAAGGCTACTGAGTTAGATTTCTAGAGCATACCTTATATCCTGAATATGGAGAAAGTGCACTCTGGAAACATTTTAATGATTTAATGGGTTTACTTAATGTAATGCCAATTCAGTGGGCATCTGTTTAATTGAGAATATGAGCTCCAAGTATTAAAAAAGTAAACCAGAGTAAAATAAGATTTTAGAGTATAGCTGTGAAACTTTAGTTTTTTTAAATGTGTATTAGTACAGGGTGTATAGGGTCTTACTACATAGATCACATAGTGGTCATAGTGATTCTCTTGTTTTCAGCCTCCCAAGCGCTGGAATTACAGGCATTAGCTACCATGTCCAGTCTCAATCGCTGTCTCAGTATGCTCCAGCAGTGGGATCAGCACGGCAGTCTGGGAATTGAACCCTGGTCCCTAAATCTGCCTAAGCAGGTGCTTTAATCCGCTGAGTAATCCGGCCTGCCCTGAAACTTTGAATATTTTGAAATCATGCAGGGAGCGTGTGTGTGTGTGCGTGTGTGTGTGCATGCATGCACACATACATGAATATTTGTATCTGCATTAGCCAAGGTCATAATGACTTGTAATTTCCTCATAATTAATTGAAAGGTTGGGGCCACAGTGACACCATTTTTCCTCTACATATCTGGCTCTTAATTTATGACCCGTATCCTGCCTTATATTCTAGAATGCCTTTGATGGTTCTCTCATTGCTTACTTTCTCAGACTCATCAATTTATAAATCAGTTAAGTGCTGTAATTAAAAGATATCTTTATTGTGTCATCTCAGCAATAGAGAATTTGAAAGGACAACATCTTCCACAAATATAGTAAGTCCCATTTAGCTTTTTGCAATTTGAAATGTTTATAAATATTTTTTCTGGTAAAACTCAGCCTGGTTTATGAGAATTATCCTAGAGTCATTTGTGCCTGAACTTTAGATAGCTTAATTTTCTTATTAACATCTTTTATTTTGTTAATAAGAATTCATTTCAGTTATGTTCCTATTTTTATATTTAACAGTGCCTGTTCGAAAGATGCTGGTTGCTTTGAATTTCTTGGAAGGAAGGGGGATAAATACATTTCAGGTAGCATTATTATTACTTTCCATTATAGAAAGAATTAAAAGGCAGCTGTTTGGGAGCCAGCATATAGAAGTCTTAATAAGACTATGATAATCATGGTTGGGTCCCCAGGGAAACCTAATCATATAATCTTAAATATAGTTCATAAGTTAAAAGGCAGAAATCTTGTTATGCTAGAGAGTGCTATTTTAAATGAATAATAAAAATAACAATCTTTTTTTCTTGGTACAGATGATCTTTCCATTATTGAGTAAAGGGCAAATATTGTCTCTCAAAAATTATTTTTCCTTAAAACCATCCTGTGGCTGCATCTGTATTTGTTCTTCACCTTTTTAAAAAACAAATGGCATATTGATTGTAATAATAATAATTGGAAATAAGCAATGCTATTGTATTTGTTTCATCTTAACTATTCTTCCATTTACAACTTTTTTATCTAAAGTTTCTTTTTATCTTCCTTTCCTTCCCCTTTTTTTTTTTTTGGCAGTACTGGGATTGAACTCAGGACCTTGCACTTGCCAAGCAAATGCTTATGCCTCTGAGCTCTCTGTTTGGCCCTCAAGTCTATTCTTTGACTGAGACTGTTATTATTATGAATTGAGTAATTGGTTTAAAATGATGAGAAGAAGAGATTTGTTCCCATCCATTTTGAATCTTGTAATGTAGGGATAGGGACGAACATTCATCAGCTAATCATATCAAAAAATGAGGAGAACTTTTTCCTTCTCCAATGAAGTTGTGACCTTTAGTTGGAACTTTATTTAAAAAAATGAAAGCTTTAAATCTTAAAGGAATGTTAGCTACATTAAATACATGATTTTAGATACTACCTGCTTCATCAGTTTCTTAGTGCATCATGATCAGTGTTTCTCAATTTGCAAACTAGTAGATGCATAGCAAAGACTTTTCAGTCTGGATCCCCTGAGTGATGATCCTTATCGCCTTTTCAGCTAATCTGTATGCATAATCTATATTCTGTCATTTTTACTTTGGTTTATTAAAAATGACAGGACAGCTTCATGATATTTGACGAACAGTCTTTTAAGTGTAGAATTTGTTAGTTTTTGCTTTCCAGTTTCATTCTGATTTACTTGAACTTCTTTGACACCATAATTAGTGGTATTTAAAAACAATCCACCTTTATTCTTTCCAAAGCATTTAATTGAGTGTCATGAAAACATCTACTTTTGCTCTTGCATATCATTAGTTATATAATATTGGATTAGTTGACACAATTAGAGTGCTGAGTAGTTATAATATACATGGACTTCAGGTCAGATGGACAATTCAGTGGTGAGAGGCATGTGTGATTTTACTAGAGGAGCCTTGTTGCTGTTAGGATGTCACGGCTAACAGCATGTCTTATAGAACAAATAGAGCAAGTCAGCTGCTCATGGTAGCTATAGGCTGGTGAAGAACACCACAGCATCAGTGTATGTCATACTGAGTATTCTCAAGTCCATAATGGAGGAAAAACAGGGAAATATAGAGATGCAGGTTTGCTTCATTTATTCTAGAAGTCCTACAAAGCTTTTGTGAGGAAGAGACTTTTGGGCTGGACAGTGAAGGAAAGGAAGGGATAGGCAGGTGGGAAAGGTCTGAGAGGAGTGTAGGCTGAAGGAGTAGCATGTATTTGTTTCCTAAGTAGGTGAAAGCATGTAATATAGAACATAAGAGACCAGTGTGGTTGGGGAACAGAAAGAAGGACAAAGTTAGTGTAGGATGAGGACAGGTGGGTCAGAATTTTCTGACATGGAGTCTTCTAGGCCTTGTTAAGATTGAAGGTTTTATTTTGAAAGCAAAGACAAAGAAGAAAAGGGTACAGATTTGTGATTTAAAAATCATTCTGGCCATTGTTTGGAAACTGAATAAAGGAAGTGTCAGTCAGTTTGGCGGGAATTACAGGAGTCTAAGGAAAAAATGTCCTTCTCTGGTGTTTTAGTTACTCTTTTCTCGTTGTTGGGGTGAATACCTGATACCCAAAATAAAGGAAGGAAAGGTTTATTTAGCTCATAGTTATTGGAGGTTTCTTTCAGTCCATACTCAGTTGGCTTCAAGGTAGACTGGCATATGGCAGAGAGCAGCAGCTCATGGCAGCCGAACAGCAACAATGGCAACAGACAGAGAATCTTATCTCTCTATCTCATATTGTGTTCAGGCTCTCTGCCCCAGGTTGTACATAGCACTCACACCCATAATCCCAGCAATATTAAAACCTGTAATCCCAGTGGATCACCCATAATCCCATTGGATCATGAGTTAATCTCAAACTCTAGCAGTCCCTCCCCCATGGCTGCATGAGACTTTGGGATGACAACTAGACACAATCCATAACATCTGGAAAATTAGTCATCCTACTATGTTGAGGGGGTCTCATCCTGCCCTATGACTAATTGAAACTTTGAATACTTAAGGAAAAGCAGAATCCAATGTTGTCATGGTTTAGATGTTTTCATCATTCAAGAAGACCTGAAGCCTACAGTACTTTCCATATTACACTTGCCATTTTCATTTATGTTTATAGATGTGTTTACCATTTCAGTACATTATGTTCCCAAAACAATAGGGAAAAATGTCACTCCTTTAAGTTTGTGTTATGCTATTGACTTTTCTTGAAAGGACAACAAGTATGTTTGTTTTATCATTGGAAGTCTAAACATTAACTATGAAACATTTTTCTTGACTTCTAAAGTATATATAACAAAGAAATTCTTGTGATTTCATCAATAATTTAAATGCAACTTAAAGGAAAGTAGGGCAGTGTAGAAAAAAAAAAGCACACTTATTCCATAATTGAGTCAATTAAGTAGGATTGAGGCCTATCATCCTAATGATATTGATGAAACAACTTTTATGGGTAGAGAGACTAACAAAACATCAGACTCCAGAACAATGAGGGGATGCTGTAGACATTACTGTTTTTCCTATTGTACAGTACAAGTCATGAAAACACCTTTTACTGTGTGCATTTTAAGGCACAGCTTTTCAAAGGTGCCCTCATCAGGATTTTAGTAGTTTTCAGGGCTGTGCAGCAATAGCCCAAGCTATTTTGAAACTGTGCATACATTAAGTGTTCTCGTGCAGCATGATACAATAATGTGTGAAAAAGTCTACGATCACACCTTGTTTAAATTTGCAGTTTTTGTGCATAATCCCACCCTGAACTCTTGTCAAGTTTTGACTATGTATAGGAGAAGAAAATGTATGGAAGCCTACCGATTTGGGTTAGATATGAATATCTGATTATGATTTTTTCTAAAAAATTGCATATTACTTTTTATATAGACCAAAAGAATTACATCAAAGTTTTATATATATATATATATATATATATATATATATGTATATTTCAGATTAATCTTCTAGTTTCTCACCCACTGAAGCCTTAGTATGCATATGTATAGTCATCTAAATGAAAATATATAACTTGTTTCTATATAATATTTGCAGAGCATGACTGAAAAATACAGTGTGTAATGCATTCTAATTTATGCATTTATATAAATGTTTTTACAGTTAACACTCAGAGAAGCAAACCTTGTATTCCAATGATGCCTTTCCTCAAAGCATTGTGGGAATATCCTCTGTCAGAACTGTTGTTTGAATCATTTGTAAGCCTGACTAAAAATCCTCCATCTCACTATTTTCTAACCACATTTATACCAAGATTCATCATTCTTTTTTTATTCGCAAGAATTGGCTATGAATGTCTCCCTGAAATGATGAAAATGGCTAAAATAAACTTTCAGATTAGGAAATTTATCACTATTTAAGATATTTGGAAGTGTGTGTGCATGCAGGTGTGTGTACAAACTTAGCAGTTTCAGAAGTAGATAAAAATGCTGTGAGTAATGACTGACCTTTAATTAAGTGTTATTCTGAAAGGTGGCCACTAGGAAGGGAAATGCCTTTGGACTTAGATGACAAGGTATATTTGCTTAAAAACCAGTTGAATTACTTTTTAATGACACCATCTATTAGTTTTTACAAAGTATACAAAGAAAAATGCAAATTTTCCTTTTGGAATGCAAGGTCAAAATACCTTACATAATTAGTAGCATATTTTATTATTAAGACAATTAGAGGATTAAGCAACTACAGTACTAATCTTATGTTGGCAGATTCTTCAGATAATGGTTCTAACATGGGAACATCTCTGTATAATTTTATTTCATTTAAATATTGGAGTTTACTATCTCACTTGTAAATATGTGTTTCATTAGCACCTTACATTATTCATAGTGAATCGTATCTTTGAAGGTATTAGTCGGCAGCATGTAAATTTTTCATTTCTGTTGACCTCTTCATATAAATGATTGACCTAGTTTTCGAAACTGTTAGTGTTTGTTTTCTTAACCACCAGTAAAGGACCTAAATAGTTACAGGTGCGTGAAATGTAAAAATAATCAGAATGATTTCCAAATATTTTTCTTAATTTCAGAAACTGGGTTCATTCTATATTGATGTGTTGAGTGATTTATGAATTAAATAAAAATGAAATAGGTCTAAATTAATGTACATATGCTGAAGTTGTGAATCTTCATTGTATTTTTTTGAATATGTAGGAAATTAAAGTAATGATTGCCAGAGAGGCGTAAATAGATTTTATTTTCTGAGTATTTGAACGAAACTTAGTTTTGTCCCACAGAAGAACAAAAATTAAAAGTAACTTCTGTGGATTCTCTTTTTATAATCTGCACCATCTATGTGCTTTTTGACTTTCAGCTTCCAGGCAGTGACAATAGGGACCAAATTTCTTTATGTTAAAAAAGTCACTGATGCAGGCTTTTGAAGATGAACAGATTTTTAGTGTAGACCACTGTTTCGTATGATGATGCATCTCACCTTTGGCACCACCTTTCAATATAGTTACCTCACCAGGTGGAGACAATAAAGATTTCTTGTCTAATACGGTATGTGATTTGTATGGAGTCATTTGTGTCATATTGATTCTTTTCTCCTGGTTAACTGACTGTGTTAGCATTTGTTTTTTTCTGGCTTCATACAACTAAGTGGATTTTCTTTTCTAAATGCATTTATCTTTGACTTTTCTAAAAACATTAAAACATAAATTATTAGGAAAAGCTCTAGACTTCGTTATTTATTTATTTATTTATTTATTTATTTATTTATTATGGCCAGCTCAGCATGCCCTGGGGGTGGGGCTGGTGCAGCATGTGGTACTGATTGTCACACCACAGTCCCTGCAGTTGCCTACGCTTTCCTAAGCAGGTGCTTAACCATCTTGCCGGCCCCTAGACTTCATTATCTAACATTTTAGTTTGTTGAATACTGTTTGGCTTTTGCCTAATTTGCTTTTCTAATACAGGGGGAGAGTTGAGAGACTGAATCAAAATGAATACACACTAGACTGTTGGTTGTTTTTGGTAAAGGTATTGTACATATTAATGCCTAAATTTCTGACAACAGATGTCATATTTAGAGTTTATTTGAAGGAATGTATAGTGTTGTGATATTATCATTTTTGATATGACAATTATTCCTTGACGAATTTCTAAAATCTGTAATAAAGTTGAGAATAACATCTCAGTTGGTCTCTCCACCCCTTGAATAAAGACATTTAGAAATATTGCATTTTGAATGTGTTAAAGTGCTGCTAACCATAAGATAGGAATTTTGGTCCTGTGGAAGTTAAGCTACTAAGTAATGCTTATATAATTTGATGAATCTTTCCCCATGACTGAATTTTGCAAGGAAAACTTTGCTTTCTAAAAGGCTCTAAGTAAAAAAAAGAAAAAAAAAAAAAAAAAAAAAAGCCTGCCATGTGCATGTGTGTGTGCATGTGTGTGTGTGTGTGTGTGTGTGTCTGTGTGTGTGTGTCTTTAGATCCAGCTTAATGCCAAGCAATGCCAACATCTGGCAAAGCAATGGAGATGTGGGAATTTGTTGCTTGAAGCACTGGGACAAAGTGTTCTCATCTGAGCAGTGAACATAGCTGTGGACTTGAACTGGAATCTTCAGGGGCAGAAATGTCTTAAGCGTCTGGAAAATTGGCTTGTTGAGTCACCATGAAGGCACTAAAACAAAACTAATTTTAAGCAGGTCAGAGTTCAGTGATTCCCTCTGGAATTCAAACTTTTTTTTAGAGTCTCATGTTTAAGTGAAAAGGGTCAAAGTTGCTGCACTGTTACAATGTTTTGAATGCTTTCCCTTAAGAACAGCCACCCAAACTGGGGTTAGCATGAGGAACTGCAAGGCTGGCACTTCAGCGTCTGGGTTAAAAATATTTTAAAGCAGTAAGAGCAGTCGGTACAGAGCGATCCCTGGGAGCCTTTCTACTCAAAAATGTGTGAGCTCAGGGCAGCGACTGCAATGTAATTTAGGGCAGTGTATGCTTCATAGCTTTGGAGAATATTGCTTCCCGTTAATGTTCCATCAGAGGATGGTAGGATAGTAGTAATTTTAGAAGGTGGTATTCCTGTTTGTCTTACATCAAAAAATTCAGAATAAATAAAAAGAAACATCAATCCAACAAGAAATGTAACTATAGAAAAGTACCAATGAATCTCAATTTGAACCGAATAGCTTCAAAGCCAGCATGGGTGTAGGAATATTTTTAAGGAGGAAGGTAAGGCAAAAACAACTTCCCAGGGAGAGGACTGCACAGGTATGTGCAGTGTGGACAAAGAGCCTGCAGGAACTTTCCATGAAATGCTTTGTCAACTGTGAGGTGCTTCACTGGGACTAAATGAAAAACTAGTGAATATTTAAATTGGGTTATTTTGGAAAATGAAGACACAAGTGATTTATTTCAGTAGCTGGGTTTCAGAGGCTATCTGGATGATCAGCGTAAGCCAAATCATTAGCTAGTCACAGTTCTTCGCATGGGATCCTGTTGGGCTCTTTTCTAGTGCCTCACTCGGAGGAGAAATACTGCTCTTGGACCCTTGAAGTTAAAGTACTACACTGCAGTTCAGTGAGACTGAATGGATATTTTCTCAATCTGAACATCCTGTTGCTGACTAGCAGAGATTTCATCAAGATTCTTGGACATTAAAAACAGCCTATCCTTTAAGGAGTACTGTTTAGGAAAACAGTAAGGAATGTCTACTTTGCTTTTAAATTTCAAGGACTCTGCTCACAACTCTAAGCTGATATGCTATTTGGCTAGTGTCCATAGCTTCCTGAACTCCCTAGGAGACTTTGGTTGTAAACTCTTCCATTTTCCATGTGATCAATTGCAAAGTCATTCTGTTGCTCCTCTTCCTCAGCTTATGGTATTCCCTTTGAAGAAATTTTAATTGTTTGGCTATTTATTCAGTAAAGTATCAGTTATTCCAATTTAGGGAATTACATTTTTATATCATGCTTACTGTGTCTCGAGAGATAAGAACTCAGTCGTGTCTGTTTACTTTAATGAGATAAGCCAGGCATACGTGATAATTTTTACCAAAACACAGAATAGGAATTCATACAGGAGAATGAATAGCGGTTAGTAATATATGACATGGTTGTTCTTTGCACAACTTTTAATCAAAACTGATGAAGGTTGTGCAAAAAGGTGAGATGATGAGCATATTTTACACCTTTCCTTCACTCATGCAATTTAGAAGAAAAAAGGTCTTGGATTTAGATTTTAAAATTCAGCAATGTTTACAATCAGCATTATGAATGCTGCTTGTTTTAATTTGGCACGCAAGAAAAAAGAGCAAGAGGAAATTAAATATTATGTAGACTGGAAAACGTAGAGATGACAAATGATTTTGAGGGCTGGTGCTAAATCTATAATACAGGAGTGGTTTTAGGGCAGAATCATAGATATCTCTGAATCTTAATTCTGGGCCAAAAATGTAAACTTTTGAAAAAAAATTATCATCAAAACAAAATCCAGAAATATCAGCATATTTGCCATTGTATCTATACATACTCACATGCATCCATGCATCAGTATATTTATTATTCTAATTTGTTATTTTAAAAGGACTACTTAGTAGTTTTGCTGACTAATAAAAGGGACCTCTTTTTAAAAACTGTGTTGTTTTGCACTTTTACCTCTCTAAACCCTACAAGTCTTTGCAGGGAGAGCTTTTGAAGGGCTGGAAAAATACCTTGATCCCTGCATCTCTCTCCAGGCTCTGTCAGCTGTTAAACGTGTGCTAGCTGACTGCTGGTTCCCCATGCTGTGCTGATCCTTTTGTTTAACTGGCATTTCTCTTAGCTTCCCCACTTAAACTAGCTATCAGAATCCTATAGGTCAACTAGATAGTTTCTCTTGTAGCAAGCTCACCTGAAACATCTTTTGAGGTACGGCCTATGATTTCATGACAAATAGTCACCTCAGTGGGGAGCTGCAGAGCTCACCTCTATCTTCCAAGGGTTAACAGTAACCTATAATAATAATTTGGTGACACAAAATGCTTCTTTTTATGCATTACCTATTTCCAGAGGCCTAATTTAGGTTTGTATCAGAATGGATATCACAAACAGTACAGCTTCCTGCTGAGAAGCAAAGTGCTATTGAAAGACTTTCTGTTATTCTTTTGGTGGCATCAGGGAGGGGTGAAGGAACACTGGGGAGCATGGGGAAGCAATTGTCAGCCACTTATAGTGTGGCTGGGACCGGCCGTGGTGCAGAATGGTTTTCAAAGGCAGAATAGCTTTGTGGAATTGTTACATCAGGAACTGAACTTTGTTGTATTGCATTGGATGGAGGCAGATTTTAGAACGAAGCAGAGAGCTGAAGTGGGTCCAGAAGATATCGTCAGGTTTCTGCATGATTTTTATACTGCTTGATCTTAAGCTGGCATTTGTGCTTGCCCAAGTGTAAATACAAACATTGATGTAGCGCGCCCGTGACTTTTTGAACTCTAGGAGTGCATTAAAATCTGTTGAAGTTTAGTTCCTCCTCCTGGAATCCCTGCCTGTGTGCCAGTACAACTGGGGAAGCAAGAGAAGCTTGTCCTTGTGTCCCATTGTGTCAAACCCCTACTTGAAGTTGCTCTGTGCATATTCCAAACACGCTAGGCTTCTCTGGTGCCCTAATTCTCACAAGAGGAAGCAAATTGAAACCAAACACAAATGTATCATGATTTTTGCTGAATGATACCCAAGAGTATTGTACTTTAAATAGAAACTAGTGTTTAACACTAGTATTATATTTCTGCCTATGCTTCTAGTGAGAGATAGGGAAAATGTGGCATTATTATTTTGCACAGGGGGTCTTCTCTTGAGTCCTCATTTCATAGCATGTGTGTTATGCTTCCCTCATTGCTAAACCAGGAGCTGAGTTGAATCCAAATATGGGGGAGTAAATGACCTGCATTTCAGAATCTGGTGCTGAAGATATTTATGCCTTAGGTTGTGTAGCAGTTTCCAGTTTGGGCCTTAGCCTTGTCTGTGCCTAATGGGAAGACATCATGGAGCTGGGCAAAGGGACAAGAACTCCATCCCAGAACTTTAAGGCCAGCTTCCCCTTTGACATTTTGCTCTTGAGTGCTTTCTGAATGCAGGGTTTTTCTTGGCCTGCTGCATCCCCCAAGTGGCTGGCCCCTGCCTGTCTCTGTACCCTGGGGATGCGTTCTCAGAATGCCCATTTCCCACCCACCCCGAGAGCTCCAGGAAGAAGCAGCTGGCCCAGCTTTCTCATTCTGGCTCTGAGTGAAGGCTTGGGTGCAGAGACTACTGTTGCAACCTTAGCTTGTGGATCTTGAGTACTGCTTGGTCTGCTCTGCATTCATGGCTCATGAAATATGTTAAACCTGTCTGTATAGATGCTCACCTAGAGTATGCCCATGAAGAGAAAATAGATATGGGGTCTCTGTTTAGGACTTAGTTCTTAAGAGTCTCCATTTGATGCCTACTGGAAAACAATTTAAGTGCTACAAATAACAGGTTGTTACATTGTTTTTAACTCTTTAAAAAGTTGGATAAAGCTCAAGTTTTAAGGAGTTTCTTCCTTGAAGAGTACTTTTAGAAATATTGTATCTATTTACTTATTTAATTGGCTAAAATTCATTTTGTAAATGTTTTTCTTTCAAAGTGGCAATAGTTCTCACTTTGGCAGCACATATACTAAAATATCAAGGTGGGAAGATTTTCTGCCACTGTGGTGTAAGAATTTGGTCACTTTTCTTAAAGATTGCTCAGATTTTCCTGGTAATGTCAGCTCCATGAGGAAAACTAAAGAAAAGAGATCAAACCAAACCTTCAGTTTCAGCTTTTGTGCCTTTTGAATTACAATTGTTAATTTTTGAAGACTCTAAGTGGACTGAGGATGTCAGGTAGATTTTTTAAAATTCTTTTTTGAAAGTTTCCCCAATTCTTGTGCTTAGTTCAAAACCTTTACCTAGCATGAGAGTATAGTCAGTTTAATGTCCTTTGTTTTCATGGTAGTGTCCTTCTTTTTTTCTTTTTTCTTTTTCTTCTTTACAATTATTGGTGGATAGAAATGTGCCAGGACTGTGCTTTGGGACGTGAGCCTCGTTTGGACACCTTAGGATGCCGATGGACTCATTAGGGTTTAGCCAGGTGTTATGCATTATTCATAATATACATTCGCAGCATGCACACTAAAGGCCGTCTCCTGTGTCTGCTTAGTCAGAACCATTTGCATGCTGTATTATGGAACCATAATACAGAATGCATTTAGCCACATTTTCTGTATTATCCTTAATACATATTGTCATCATATTCTGCTATGGGGTATGTGGAGAATGTGTTTAAACAATGGCCTGCACTTGTGCATTATGATTCCATAAAAACAAATGTATAATAAAAGTCTTGATGGAAGTAATTATTGCATATGTGCAATAACACTTTTTTAAAAAAGCTTTCATATTCTTTCCTGTTTGCTTTTATTGTTTGATTATCTAGTTATTTGGTTTATGTTGTTTTATGCCTGCTGGACTGATGTCCTGAAAATTTTAATTTTGAAAACAACATACTACCTTCTTTATCCTTCTCATATCTTACCTCATTAGTTTCCCTAAATGAGTATTTAAAAATACAATATTTAAAAGAGACTCCATGATTAGAAAAAGCATGTTTCCTAACTACCAATTAAAGATCTTTAGGGTATTTGTTATAAAGAGCCTGTGTTCCATGTATCAGGAAAGTGCAGTGTTGTATGTGTGAAAAATTAACATCAAATTATCTTCTATATCAAAGGGGCTCTGAGTTCCAGTGTCAACAATGGCTCTAACTCATTTAGCAAATTGTTACTTTATCTTTTTAACTGGGACATCTTACTCACCAAAACAAAATGACCCCAGTCTAATTTCAATAGGGTGTCAGATTCATTAAGTCTTAGGGGGAAAAAAAAAAAAATCAACTCTTGGAATGAAAAGGAAAGAAAAGAAAAAAAAAAAAAAGGAAAAGAAAAGAAGTGCATCTGTGTGTCAGAACTTTGAAGAAAAAAATGTAAAATGTTAAATGATAATTTGTTGAAAAGTTAGAAATTCACTGAGACCATAGACTTATCAGTTAGTTTATTTTGCTGTAATGAAAACAATAGGTACAGAATACAGTCACAGGAGTCATTGACATTGTCAGTCTTCTCTTTTGAAAGAGTTTGGTGATGCTCTCATAGTTTGGTGACATTTGGTTGGCAGTTAGCTACTAGTAAAATCATTTTACAATGTTACTTGGGGAAAAAGAAACCTCATATGTTTCTTTTAGAGTCCTCCAAAACTAGTGCATTTATACATGACCACTTCTTTATTATTATTTTTATTTTATTTCATTTTTTAAAGACAGTCTCTGCACTTCAGGCCAGCCTTATGCTCACTTTTGTAGCCCCCAGGCTGGTGTCAATCTCACAGTGATCCTTCTGTCTCAACCTCCCAAGTTCTGGGATTACAGACGTGTACCACTACACCCAGTTCCAACTTCTTTCTTCATTCTGAAATCATTTAGGAACTGATTCTTGAAGGTCTTCCTTAGGGAAAGGTCTACAGGATGTTCAGGGTCTCACTACTAGATCAGACTCGTAGTGATCCGCCTGCTTACAGCCTCCCAAGAGGCTGGGATTACAGGCTCATGCCACCACGCCCAGTCTCTGGAGGTCTATATCTTTGTTGAAGGGACATAATTATTTATGGAAAATGATACTTTTAATAGTAATCTGTCTTACTTGTAATCAATCTTGTAAGATCTATATGTTTTGCCAGACATTATTGGTGAATTTGTTTCATACAAGTGACCTCACTGAAAATTGAAGTGTGCCTACTTGGTAATGTTAACCATCCTGTTCTTTTCCTCTTCTCTGGGTTTGATACTTCATCTTAATTGACTGTTGTACATTTATTGGAAATCTACAGGAGGTATCAGCTTCATACAAAGTCCAACTAGTATCTTTTCTGCCTATCTCAGTGCATCTTTCTTTGTTTCTTCATTGACTGAAACTAAGCGGTTTGGGTCATGTCTTCATGTTGAAAAGGCAATAGATTTAAGGCTTTTGGTTCTGCTTGTATGACCAGATATGCTAAATGAATTCTGAGCTTTCTGACCTCAAGATAGAATAGAGAAGGGTGGGGAATCAGGTGTCTACCAAAATCTAGATAGTTTGGTATTCTGAAATAATATGTTTCGTATACCTCCTTAAATGGCTTTTCCTCCTCTTCAGTCTGGGGAGGAAAGTGACCTACTATTTTGATAAGCTATAGTCATTCTATTTACAGCTGATATTTCCTCTCAAAAGGTTTAACAGAATTGATCCCATCTAACTTTTATTTTCAACATTAACATTATATTGAAACTTATATTGAACAATGTCACAGTTATATTGAATCTGTCTGTCTGTCTGTCTGTCTATCCATCCATCCATCTATGTATAGTTCCTGGATTCCAAAAAGTTCTCATGTTAATTTTATGGTCCTATTTTGTTTTACTTTGAGGTCTTACTACTGACATTGTTCAGGAGATTTGGGAAGTCTCTTTTACTGCTGTTGTATAACTTGAGTCTTGCTCTTCTAATAACTACAGCAACCAAAATTTCTAACTTTGAAGGAAGACTTTACATGAAAATGGTAAAAAAATATGTATTTGACCAAGTCTGGAGCAAGTAAGCAAGCAATCAAAGGAGGCAACGAAGGGCAACATGAATTGTGGAACTAAAATGGCCATCCATTTCCTTGGTTCAGTCATAAATTGGAATGTTACAAAGCAGGGTATCTGATAAGAGTAGTATAAGTAATAGCAAAAAAGAAAATGAGTAGATGCAATATCTTACACTCACTTCTTTGATGGAACACACTTGTCCTGGTTACTTTTCTCTCATTTTTGGAACAAAATACTCAACACCCTAAATGAAGGAAGGAAAGGTTTATTTAGCTCACAGTTAGTGGCGGTTTCAGTCCATACTCAGTTGGCTCCAAGGCAGAGTGGCATATGGAAGAAAGCAACCATTCATGGTGGTAGCAAAGAGTGAGAGCAAATGGGAGAAGCAGTGACAACAACAGCAATGGAGAGCAAGTCTGTCTCCCTTACGTTGCATTCAGGCTACTTGTCCCAGGCCAGGTGTAGCACTCACACCTGTCATCCCAGAGCACTTACTCTCATAATCCCAGCAGTGCTCAGACACATAATCCCCATGGATCATGAGTTAATCACAAACTCTAGAACCACACCCAGTGACTGCATGGGGCTTTGGAGGGACAGATACACACAAACCATAACAACACTTATCTGTAAAACTTTAAAATAAGTTCAAAATAAATTACTTTGGTGTTATACTTTAAATATGTACACTATAGCTATAATCACAATGTATTTTATGTTTTTGTGTACATCTGTTATAACTGACACAGAAAAATACGTCCATTTTTAGATTGGTATTCCTACTCTTCTCAGATTATGAAATCTGCAGTCTTTTAACACTTGCTTTTTTAGAAAATAATTTAGTATTATCAGGGTTTAAATATTTTAAATGTAGATTAAGTTTTCCGGCTTAATATTATTCAAGTTTGGCTTCAGTTTTCAAAATGGTCTTTAGTGGAGTTTCTTCCTTTGTTTTTTGGCTCTTCAAGACCAGTCTAGCCTTTAAATAGATTGGCACAGTTGTTTGAAAAGAGATCTTTTCTGTGGATAAGCAGCAAGGAATATACAAAATTATGTATGTACAATTTCCTGAACAGCTTACATAGTAATAAATTTTTTTAAAAAAACATAATTTTGGGGTTTACGTGGAAAAAAGTCACTTCTGAAGGGTTCATATGATTTCATTTTAGAGGGTATCTCCACTGTCATCATGTCCAGATCCTTTATTTGGGTAATGTCAGCACCCTTCTAGTGCTTCCTCACAGAATGAGGATTACAGGCATTCAGAAAATTGGAGCAGGCTCCACAAAGGGTGGCAGTTTAACAGAATATAGCCCAGTGCTACTTAATTATATGTGCAATAATTTGAAAACTCAAATTACTTGGGAAATTGCCACCTTCTTTTGGAGGGGCTTGTCCGATGGAAAAGTTTTTCTTAAGAAGTAACTAAGAAAAACTGAACTTAGTGTGCATACTAAAAATAATGTTTAAAGTGGGTATCAGTTATTTTTATCAAATTTGAATTAATTTTGAAGTATCTTTGTAAATGACTTTTATTATCTCCATAATAATATAGAACTTGCCATAGATAGCTTTAAAAGACCCTAAAATCTTGGTACCGATAATAGATTTCAGTTTTAATGTCTTAATTTTTCTGTCTAAATTTCAAGTACATAATCTTGTTAAAGTATAAGACCTCACACTACTTTGTACAGTTTTTTTTTTTTTTTTTTTTTTTTTTTTTTTTTTTTTTTTTTTTTTTTGCGGGATTGGAGTTTAAACTCATGGCATTGTATTTGCCAGGCAGGCACAGAGCTATCTCCCCAGCCCTGATTTTTATAATTTAGTTTTGTAATTTTTCTCCTAATTCTTCATTTCCTGAACAGTGTACTTATCAGCCCCATGATATAGCCCAGGCCAGGTTTGGATTGCCATTTCAACAGTACCATTGTATGGAGAGGATTTAAAATCATTTTCTGGGTTTTCTATGTATGGGTCACTGAACTCTCTGAGTCTTCCTTTCTTCACCTATAGAATTGGATTTAACTCATAAGACTTTTGTGTGACTAAAAAAAAAAAAAGACATTGGTACATGATAACATCCACAGAAATGGTAGCTCTTCATAACTTGATTTGGTCAAATGAAGAGTAATGAGCCCTGCAGCTAGATTTGCAATTATTTTTGTATGTGGGTTTCTCATCTTACTTATATGTTGAATAGGTATTGAAGATGGTCCAAACTTATGGTTTGTCTCCCTGAATGCCAGGATCCTTGCACGCTATAAATCCTGCTTGTGGGTTGTGTTCATTTTGACAGTTCCACAGTTAGGCATAAAAGTTCTGGAGGTACTGCTGAATACTGACTGTATCTCCTATAACCTTTCCCTTCAACTCTCCTAAAATTCTGCTTGTTTATTTATTTTTCTTGACTCATGTAAATTTAGTTCAGTCACATAGGATGATATGCATATTTTTCTTTTGGTTAACATGTGTATGGTACATACATTGAGTATTCATGTCTCATTATTTAATATATTTAGTACAGGGTCTACAGGGTCTCACTACACAGATCAGACTCATAGTGATCCTTCTGTTTTCAGCTTTCCAAGTGCTGGGATTATAGCTGTAGGCCACCACAACACCTAGTCTCAATCACTGGCTCAGCATGCCCCAGGGATGGGGCCAGCACAGCATACCAGGGCTCAAACCCCAGTTCCCGCACCAGCCTAAGCAGGCAGTTTAGTCTGCTGAGCTATCTGACCAGCCCTGTGTCTCAGTATTTTGATAACATATACAAAGGCCCTAGTAGGTATGTTTAATATTGTGTTAGGAAACAAACCCTACCAGACAAATTCATTTTAGGCTAATCTCTCTGAAGTATGAGTTAAATGGTGGTGATGGGAGAGCTTATTAGAACAAAGCAATATATTCAAGTTTGTAGGAGCTATGTGTCACCTGAGTTTGTAGGAGCTATGTGTCACCCTTGTCTTGGAGAGTTTTTAAGAATTCCCTCATTATTTATTTTTTATTTCTATTTTCTGTGTGCCATCTTATTTCTATTAACTAACCAGCAGCCATATAACTGGGTTTGTCCTGATAAGTTACAATTCCAAGGTAAGTGGAAGAGACTGGTCCTTGGAATATCAGTTCTAGATTCTTTGTTCTGACCTTGGGTGGATCGCTTCATCACTCCTCTCTCCTTCTTGCCTGGTTTCTCAGGCTTACTGATGGATATTTCGTAAGATTACTCAGGAGCAAATGAGATAACATATGGAAAAGGACACATTTTCTAAAATGGCACACCAATGCTCAACCGTATCTTACTGAAAATTTGCCCATTAAAAAGAGGCCAACTGTAATGCCACACTTTTAGGAGTCTTGTGCAGAGTATTCTTCAAGACTTTATATTGGTTGATGGAAACAATTTAGAAGTGAAATACTTTCCCCCAGCCTATTGATTCTATCGTCCATCAGAAATTCCTTTAAAGCCAAAAAAGAAATGGAGGCTCAGGACACTGTATGTGCCAATTACATTTTGACAAAAACAAAGCACTGATTGTGCTGTTATTCAAACCAGGGTTTCCTGGCTCCCTCTCCAGTTCTGCTTTCCATGCTACATAGCCCCCTGTTTGGTCTCTTTTGGAACTGAGCTGTTCAGGGAGAAAGGTAGCAGCGTTCACTCTTCTCTCAGAAATGTAGGACTCTAGAGAGGCATTTTCCTTTTGCTTTCTTTATCCCCTTGTGGTTATTGACAGAGGTAGGGATCATGTTGAAACTTGTTGCAACCACCAGGAAACTCTTTCAACTTTTAATAGTTATCGCTCTGGTCCTAATTAACAAGTAACAAGTATGATTATGCTGGAAAGACTTGTCAGAATTTAATATTTAGATGAGGAAAAGACTTCCAGCCAGGAAAAAAAAATCCCTGTTGATATTCTCCATAAAAGGGAAGGCACAGCTGAAAACCAGCAGCACTGACTCTGCGACTTCCTGTCAAATACGTCTTGAGAAATGGTGTAGGGGAGAGGGTGTTAGCCACGGCTTACAGTGGAGCAGTGTCCCCTTATAATCTTCAGCTTTCTACTCATGAAAATGTGGCAGAAGGAGCCAAGAGAAGATTGTTCTGTTAACGTTTTGCTCTGAGATAAAACAAAAATAACAAGAATCATTAAACTTACTTTATGGAAGTATTTGATAAGGGTAGCTGTTTGTAAGTGAATACTTTATTATTTTAAGCTATTTAAATCAAGAACTAATATATCCCTAAGAAGGAGTAACTCAAAAAATAATTTATCATTGCTATAGTTATTGACATTTACATTTATTACATCTTGGTGAGGTTCTTTCTGAAGAAATCGGTAGGACATTCAGCTTCCTTGACAAAGCAGTTAGAGCTCAGATCTCTATTTCCCCAGCTGTTCTAGCTTAGAGAGTTGGATATGGAAGATTGAACGTAGTGTTGTGTCATGAGACTTAAGCTTCTAAACAATATCAGAGAATCGCTACATTGCTCTCTCTAGATTATATTTAGCAACAGTTAAGGAGACAAAAACAAATCTATAAGAGACAAAGTGCGAGGAGATATTAGACATGGGGTCCCTATTACAACTGTACTGCTTGGCAGACTTTTACAAACTTACTGTCTTGATGTTTTTCTTAGAGATCAGGGCCCCAGTTCAGGTTGTATCTAGTTTTAGTTTGTTTGTAGATACTTTCAGCAAGAATATTGATACAGCAGGCTTTAACTATGCTATTCAAATGGTAACACCAAAACTACAGTTGAATTCATTATATTGCCTTTTGGTCCACAGGTCCTTTATAAATGTGTTTTCTCCTAGAATGATACTTATAGAGAGATACCATTCCTGAGTAAGCGTTCCATGTAGACAGAACAAAGCCCAACATTTTGTTTGTGTGTGTGTTTGTTTATTTGACACAGGGTCTCACTATGCAGTCCAGAGCCATAGTATTCCTCCTGTCTCAGCCTCCTCACCACTGGAATTACAGATGTGTGTCATCATGCCTGGTTTTGGGGCGGGCTGCCACGTGGTACTGGAGCTAGAACTTGGGTCGTTACATTTGCCAGGCAGGTGCTTAGATTGCTGAGTTAGCTCCCTACGCCACTTAGCCCAACAATTAACCCATGGATAGTTGAATCAAATACCTGCCCAGTGTGCTCTCTTCTAGGTATTGGGGAACAGCACTAAAGAACACAGACAAGACTTCCTCCAAGGAGCTCAAACTGTAGTGGTCATGATAGAAAATAAAGTATGTAAGTGATGATTCCATTAGAAGAACAGTAAATATCTAATATGGTATAGACTGTTTTTCAGGCTGTGGTTTGGGCAGTGAGGGAGGGAGGTGACCATTGTCAAGTTAAGAACAGAATTCTTAAGGGAATAAATTACATGAGCGGGTCCCCAGCTGTGGTAGTGAGCTGGGCAGCCCACCTTTCTTCGTGCTTTTCACACTGGATGCATGTAGTAGATTCCCTCTCCTCAGCCTGCTCTCAGCTCATAGTCTTGCTTCCTATTTCTTCTAGAAAATGAAAGGGGAAAAAGACATCTTGAGACTTATAGTGGCATACCTATGTGCCCACGTTCTTCATCTCTGCCTTTCTTCCATTCCTAGATAAAAAAATATTTGGTGAACACTTCCATGAAATTTATTGTAATAAAAGATACATTGCCATTCATCTCTTTCAAAATACTCACCCTCCCTCAAACCCATGAATCTCACCATGCTGAAGCAGTTCTGGAAGTTATCTTGAATGAATGTCTTTATGATGTGTGGTTAATATTTCTTTGTGATCTTGAGTTCAATTCTTTGGCATTAAATACACAGAAGAGAGACTGATGTGTAATATAATTATACTTTCAATGTTTTAGAAACTTCTATACTGTTTTTCATGGAGACTTGTGACAGTCTTAATTGTGTTGACTTGATTGTGTTGAGAAATGCTTAGGGACTTAGTACAGCATGTTTCTGGGGGTTTCAGAGACGGTCATGGAGACAATGTCAGGTACTCCATCTGGTCCTTGTCTCCTTCCTGTCCTACACTGTTCCTCACGCAGCTTCCCAGACTTCGTGCCCTGCCTTCATGCTGTTCCTGCCTTGGAGCCAGCTGATCATAGCCTGAGTCCCCCGAAAGCATGAGCAAATTGAAACCTTTCCTTCTTTGAACTCTGGGTGTTGGACATTGTATTCTGCAGTGGAAAAGCTAGCTAGTGCAAGGTGGTACCATGGTGCAGTCCCGCCAATACCTTGATGTACTCCCTACAAGTTCCTACCCTTTTTCATTTTCCTTGTTTTTGCGAATAGCCAACTGGAACATTGTGAAGTGATAGCTCCTAGTAGTTTTGACTTTTACCCATGTTTTGTGACATTGAGCATCTTTTCTTATACCTGTTGGTCATGTGCATACCTTTGGAGGAATGTCTGTTTTCCCAGCCCACTTTTAAATTGGGTTTTTACTTGCAATTGAGTTGTAAGAGTTTCTTATACATTTTGGATATTCATTCCTTTTCAAATATATAGTTTCCAGGTATTCCAACTCAGGAGGTTCTTTTTTACTGTGTTGTTTCCCCTGCAGTGCAGAACCTTCTTAGTTGAATGCAATCCTGTCTATTTCTACTACTTTGTTGTCATATTCATGATATCGTCTCCATAACCAATATCATTTACATTATGTTTTCTTTTGGGTTTGTAGATTTAGGCCTTGTCTTTAAGTCTCGTTCCTTTGGAGCTGATTTCTGTGCAGTGTGAAAATGAAGGTATAATTTCATTCTTTTGTTCTGGGATGTCTGGTTTTCTCAGCACTATTTGTTGAAAACACTATTCTTGTTGTACTACTTACTCTTAGCATCAGTTGTCTTCATATTTTCAGGATTTACTTCTGTAACTTTTTAAGATCCTTAGAAATCAAAAAGTGTGTATCTCCAGTTTTGTTCTTCCTGTGGTCTGATTTGGCTGTTGGATTCTTTTGTGCCTCCATCTGAATTTTGGATAGCTGTCTTTATTTCTGTTGAAAAATAGCTTTCAAGTTTGATAAAAATTGTATTGAATTTGTAGAACATTTTGGTCAGTGCATTATTTTAACACTATAAAGTGTTCTAAGCTACCAACATGGGATGTCTCTCTTTTTGTGTATTCTTTAATATCTTTTACTGGTGCTGTATAGTTTTCAGTGTACAAATCCCTCAACTCTTTAGTTGAATTTATTTTTAAGTATATAATTAATTTTGTTTCAAATGTAAATGCTATTATTTTCCTAATTTTCTGTTCCTATGTTCATTATTAGTATATAGCTATGCAACCAGTTTTTCATGTTAATTTCTTAGTTGTAATAGTCTTTTTTTTAGTGGAGACGTTAGTGTTTTGTTTGTATACACTTGATCTTAGCCAAAATGCTGAGAAGCGATGTGTTTTGTTTATATACCATGTCATTTAGAAGTAGGATTACTGCCTTCTTTCTAATTATGATGCTCTTAGTTTCTTGTGCTCACAGGTGGGTCTGGCTAGGACTGCCAGCACTGTGGTGAACACAAGTGACGCGAGTAGGCAAGTGTTACATGACCCCCAAAACCTCATGTGTTCTTGGCGAGGATTTTGAAAGGTGACTGGATCAGGGTTGTGTGATACTGGATCATGAGTATGTGATTGGTTCTGAGTGTCTAGCCTGGTTTTGAGTGTGGATAATGGATTTATCGATCAGGGAAGACCCAACCTGCATGTGGGTGGCACCAACCAACAGACCTGTAGCCTGGATGGAATAAATCTGGAAAGTAGAAGGGGGGCTGCTCCTTCCTGCTTGCCATACCATGAGCTGCTTCTCCTTGCCATGCCACTCTGCCATGCTACCATGCCTTGGAACCAACTGATTATTGAGAAGTTCTACAGTATGGAAGCTAACATATGCCTTTGTTCTTTGATTTGTTGGTGTGTAGTATTTTGTCACATCAACAAGAAGACATCTAGGATATAGCAACTTAGAGCAAAATCTTTCAGTGTTTCAGTGTTGAATATAAGTAACCATGGACTCTGTATATTTTTTTGTTGAAATGTGTTCCAGTGATGAGCCTTTGTTGTATACAGGTACTTTTCCTACTTTGTTCTGTTTTTATCATGAAAGGCAGTGAATTTTGTCAAAATGCTTTTTCTGTAAATATAAGATGTTATGATTTTTATCTTTCATTCTTTCAGTGCATGTATCATATTAATTGCTTTGAATATACTTATTCTTACATTTCAGAGATAAAAAGCTCACTTGGTCATGACGTACAGTCATTTAACTAAGTTTTTGAATTCATTTATCTATTTATGTTTAGGGCTCTGCACCTATTTTTATCAAGAATATTGGCCTTGGGTTGGCGAGCTAGCTCAGTGGACTAAGTACCTGCTTAGGCAAGTGCAGGGACCAGGGTTTGCTCCCTGGCAGCATGCTATGCCAGCTCCAAACCCAGGCACACTGAGCCAGCCACCGATGCCACTAGTGGCACACACCTGTAACCCCAGTGTTGGGGAGGCTGAAAACAGCAAGATAAGTCCAAGCTGTGTAGTGAGACCCTGTCCCAAATACATTTTAAAAAAGGTTTATAGCTTTCTTTATTTGAATTTGAGACTGAGACAATGAAACTCCTTCATAAAAAGAGTTAAGAGGTGCACTGTTTCTCTGCACTTTCTTAAAGTTTGAGAAAGATTAGCATTAATTTTTAAAGTGTGTGATACAATTCACCAATAAAGTCATTAGGTCCTAAGATTTTGTTAGTTGCATTTTATTTTTTATTTAACCTTCATACTAGTTATAGGATTACTGAGATGTTCAGTTTCTCCATGACTTAACCTTGTTAATTTTATGCTTTCAGAAATTTATCCATTATTCTAGGCTATGCAATTTGTTGGCATTTAGTTTATAATAATAAAAAAATCTAAAGATCTTTTATTTTTCATGATATCTATGTTTCCATTTATTTCAAGTATTTTTAACTCTTTTCTTCACCTAATTAAGTTTGTTAAATTCATGCTTTGAAAAAATGGGCTCAGATTTGTTGATTTTTTTTGAAATGTAAGTAATTCTTTGATTTAATCTACATAAATGCATATTTATTTCCTTTTGCTAACTTTGGGTTTTGTTTTATGGTTCTTTGAGGTATTATCTAGATTATATATTTAGGGCATTTCTTCTTTTTAGGTATCAATTAGGTTATTAAGCACTATTAACTTCCATGTTAGCAGTCTTTCTGCTTCATCCTGTAGGATTTAGAAAGATGTCTCAAGAAGCTTTTTACCTCTGTGGCTTTCTCATTCATCCTAGAATGCATTGTTCATGTTCCATATTTTTGTGAAGTTTTCCATTTTCTTGCTTTTATTGATTCTAATTTAATTCCATGATAACAAAAATGATATTGTAAGTCATTTTGATTTTTAAAAACTTATTAAGACTTGTTATGTGCTTGTGATGAATGTGATTTTTTAAAAATATATGTCATTGGGTAGAAAATTTTGTAATCATCTGTTAGATCCACTTGGCCTATAGTGTTTTTCAAGTCAACTGTTTTCTTCATTGATTTTCTGGGAGAGTGCTTTTATGTAAATGTGTTCTAGTGACAAGGTCCGTGTGTTAGTAACTTAATCCCTGGTGCAACACAGATGAGAAGTAGGACCTTTAAGAGGTGAGCAGTTCAGGAAGAGTCTGCCCTCCTGCATGGATAAATACTGTTATCACAGGAGCAGGTTAGTTGCTGTGGGAGTTAGTTCCTGGCAAACACACAAATTCAGCCCCCTTTCCTTTCTTTTTCTTGCTGTAGCTCTCTTCTGTCCTTCTACCTTCCAGTATGGGATGATGTAATGTGACGACCCTTGGCAGTTTTACATTCCTTAATCTGGGGCCTGCTAACCTCTGAACTTGTGAGAAATAAATCTTTGTTCATTGTAAATTGCCCAATCTATGTTATTTTGAACAGAATACGCAGAACGAATGAGGACACGAGATGGTGAAATCTCCTTCTCTTATTTGTTGTGTAACTATCAATTCTTCCTTCAGGCTCTCAATATCTGCTTTCACTGATTAGCTGCTTTTGTGTTTCAGACTTGTTGAATTAACCTTTATCATTATTTTATGACATTCTTTGTAGTTTTAGTTTTAGATTAAATGTGTATTTGTCTGACATCCACCTTAATTTCTTTCGGTTATCATTTGTATGAAATATCACCTTCTATCCTTTCTCTTTCAGCCTATATATTTCTTTATTCTATAGTGAATGTCTTTTAAAGAATATATAACTGATTTTTAAAAAATCAGTCCAGCTACTCTATGCCTTTTAATGAGTGAATGTGACCAATTTACATTTAAGGTAATCATTAATAAGAATGGGTTTATTGGTGCTTTTGTTTTCTGTTTTTCTTACAAATGCTTTGTTATTCTCATTTTTTCTTGTCTTTCATTTTTGTATTCTTTTTTTTAACCTGGTTATTTTGTGAAGGTTTTTGCTTTGTTCTTTTACTTTTTATATATCTACCAAATGTTATTTTCTTTGTGGCCAGCTTAAGGTTTGCATATAATTTCTTGTGTAAGTAGTTATAAGTTTCTATTTATGTATTTGGTATGGAGTCTACAGGATCTACAGGGCATCACTTTGTAGACTGGACTCTAGTGATCGTTTTGTTTTCAGCTTCCAAAGTGCTGGAATTACAACCACATGCCACCATGCCTCGTCTCAATTACCACCTTAATGTGCCTTGAGGGTGGGGCCAGCAGGGCATGCTGGGTTTGAACCCGGCCACTGTGCTTCGCCTAAGCAGGCACTTTAGTCCCTGAGCTATCTAGCTGGTCTCAACCTTCTATTTTAAGTTGATAAAAATTTAACTTTGAAAACAGAAGCACTATAATCCCTCCACAATAAATTTTTGTTTATTGATTTTAATAATAGAATTAAATGTAATTTATTCAATGCCACTTCAATGTTATATTAACATGTATCTCTATATCTATTGTTCTCTTTTAAGTTTATATTTTTATATATTTTTGTGTTAATATTTAGCATGTGTTAGTTTTAATATAAATAATTTTCTTAAGCATATTTTATAAAGCAGTTTTAGTGACAAACTCTCAATTTTAGTAGATTTTATCTTTCCTTCATTTCTGAAGCGTAATTTTTGCAAGTATATTATATTCTTGGTAGGCTGAGAATTACATTTTTCTTTTAGCATGTTGCATATATTGTCCCATTCTTTCTTATACTACAAGGTTTCTGCTAAGAAATCCCCTCGTGGCAGTAGTATGACAGTTCTTTTACGCATGACAAGTCACTTTTACTATTTTCAGAACTCTGTTTATACTTGATTTTTGTCAGTCTGATTATTGTATGTCTTAGTGTAATCCTGGCTGTGTTGCTTTTGGTGGACTCTCGATGGGCATTTCTAGAGAGATTGTGCTAAGGTACAGATGGATCGTATCACTCTTGTCTTCAAACCTTCAAAGGTTCCATTTCTCTCATGGGTCGGTAGCCAAATTATTACATCCACTTATAAGGTCTTAACAGTGCCTGCTCCTAATTCAGCTCCTAAAACAGTTTGTGTTTTGTTTCTTCTTGGTCTACTGTATCCAGTGCTGATGTTTGCCAAACCCTTTTCAGACTTTTCCCACCCCCGCTCTGACACCTGATGATCTCTGTGTTCTTGGCCTCTTTGCTCCAGATATCTGTGTGGTTCACTCTTCTCATGTAGGCCTTGGCTCACATACATTTTCGTTCTGAGTTCTTTACTTGCTACTCTATTTAAAATTTCACTACCTTTCCCAACCTTCCTTATTCCTCACCTTTGCCATCGCTGGTTCCTTTGTTTTTCTTTTGATGTTGATTTGTTTATTTTTCTTGTCCCTCTCAAATATAATGTAAATGCACTGAAAAGAAAAATGTTGGGCTATTCTGTTCATTTCTGTACATGCAAAACTTTGAAGGGATCATAGTATATATTTTTTGAATGAAAGGATGATCAAGTATAAGAAAGATGATTAATGTTGCATGATGATTAAGTAAAATAGATTTCCATTTCTAGGTTTTTGGGAATGCAATGCTTTTCCTGATTTTCCAGCTCAGTATTATTTCTTGGGCATGTACCTTGAATAAAGATTTTAATAAAAGAATAAACATTTTTAGATCATCGTTCAGGAGTATAATGATCATGAAATCCTACATAATCATACCTTACTGAAAATAGTTATGAGATGCATAAAAGAACCACAGAAAATTGCTGTGTAGACTGTAGAAGTTTTGTTTCCTAAATATTAATACAAATATCATGTTAAGGAAGTAAAACAATTTAAAGTAATGGTTTTTAAAAAACTCACAGGTGTAAAAGAGAAACATATGGTTTGAACAGAGATTGCCAATGAAATTGACAGATGATTAACATTCATTAAAACTTTTAATTAACACCTTGGAAAATTCCATAAAATGATACTGTATGTAAATGACTATGTGTGATGTCTTGGAGCATTCTTTTACCTGCTTTATGGAGGGAGAAAAAAATGGATCACAAACTGCTTATGACAATGATTTTCTTTAGCCCTGGGTCTGTTTCGGGTGTTATCCAGTTGTATCAATCATGCCAACTTGAGCTGCTGATACTCTAAATATACTTAGATGAGATAGAAATGATTCTCTGTACTTTTTGGAGGAAAGAAAATCTACCTCTTTAGTTTCTTATCAGTTTTTTTTTTTTTTTTTTTTTAAGAGAAGATTTCCTGATTGTGTAACAAGGGGAGAGTATTTGAGCTGTAATAAAAAATCGCTGATTTAAAATCAGAATTACAGGGCTGGTGAAATAGCTCAGCAGACTAAAGCCCTGCTTAGGCAAGCACAGGGACCAGGGTGTGATCCCTGGTACCACATGCTGCATATGGTGGTGCATACCTGCAATCCCATCTCTGTGGATGCTGAAAACGGGAGGATCACTACGAGTTCAAGCTGCGCAGTAAGATCCTATACCAATACATTAAAAAAAATCAGAATTACCTAATTTGTGGTTAATTAAATATGTGGTCAGTTACTTATGCAACAAAATGAAACTTGTGGGAAGCTGATTTTGTGAAGGATTCAAAGTACTAAATTTGACTTTATTCTGTATGATGAAACTTCATTCTCAGCTCACTGCTTCAATAAGGTAAGAGTTGTTTTCTACCTGAAAGTAATGCTAATTGGTATAAAGAATGTTTCAAAACTTTTGTAAAGATACACTTTACTATAAGATTTTGTTAAAAATTTGCCCTATACTAAAAGGACAACTTCAATGTTTTTATCAAGTTATAGTATGGATATTTTCACCTACCTGCTGTGATATCTAAAGATGGGGGGACAGTAAAAAGCATAGTATGTTTTCTTTGACAGAGCATGTTCCGCTTCTTATTAAAGGATATGTATGGTCAGGTTTAAACATTCCTTAGAAGTACAAGGTAATCATTAAGGATGTGAATTGTTGTCCCAAGCTGTGATCTCTTGAAATCCTTAAGAATAGAAAAGACTATCCTACAGCTATCGCTTTCTTTTTTTATCTGCTTGTAAATATTGTGTTCAACCTCCACTGCTTCCTTTTGGTTGTGCCCACCAACTACCCCACTTGTCACTTGCTTCCGAGACTGTGTATCTTGTTTGTTAAGTATCCCTGTTGATTTGGCCATCCGAATGGCACCTAGCAAGCTTAATACTTCATTTGCTTTTTTTTTTTTTTTTTTTTTTTTTTTTTTTTTTTTTTTCTCTTATTGACTTTGACTTTTATTTATTTGATACAGGGCCCCACACCCAGTTCAGACTCATGGTGATCCTCCTGCCTTTGCCTCCCCAGCCCTAGGATTATAGGTGTGCACCACCACACTTGGGTTTTGGTTGGGACGTTGCACCTGGGGTTCCGGGATGGCAGGGCATGCGATATGGGGGCGTGGCAGTAGAGTTCTTGTGCTTGCTAGGCAGGCATCCCTCTCCTGTTGAATAGGTTGTTTGACTGTGTTGTGAATGACTAGGTCCTCCTGGAGAGTTCTATTTTTACACACTATTCAGAATTGATTAACTTACTGCTCTTTGTCTCACAAGCAGAAGTGTTGGAGGCATAGGACTTACTAATGCAACCATTTCAGAAGTTTAAGGTTTCTAGAACCCTTCCTTTGTGGATTAGACATTATTCTAATCAAAATTGCTAATTTTGCTTTTAAAACATCAGGTATAATATTCCTTCTTTTGAGAGTTAATGCATATCTTAGGTTCAGTATTTAGGTGCCTCAAGTATAATTTTTGTTCTTATGCTTATTGTTTAATAACTATTAAGATTTTTAAGCCGGGCGTGGTGGCGCACGCCTGTAATCCCAGCACTCGGGAGGCTGAGGCAGGAGGATTGGTGCAGGTTTGAGACCAGCCTGGGCCACAAAAGTGAGCTCAAGGCCAGCCTGAACTGTACAGCGAGACCCTGTCTCAAAAAGACAAAAAAAAAAAAAAAAAAAACCTGTTAAGATTTTTAATCATGCTATGGATTAATTTTAGGAGCTAAAGTATTTCAGCTGATATATGAAAGCTTTATAGATACAAAAGAATAACTTTGTATTATTATTTTTATCTTTTCTGGTGTGAGGAGGCTAAATGTTTTGAAGTTGAAACACAAAGAATGGAGGAAGAAACAAAATTTGCACTGAAAATACCAATTAAGCATGAATGTTGCCTGATTTATAATTCCATGTACAGAGATTATAAAGAAGAAATATAGCTCACAAAATATGAGATGCTCTAAAATTGTAATTTTGACTACATAATTGAGAATAATCCTTCTGAGAAAGAAAAGGAGCTAAATAAAAGTGTAACTATATCAGGAGTGCTCAGATAAGCTCAGAATTTAAAGGGGTATCAAGGAGAGAGGAAGGGTATCATAGCCAGTGGTTATTAAAAAACATCTGGAATGATCATGGCCATTCTACCTCCCTCCATTCATACTACCAGTATTCATTAAGAGCCTTTATGTGCTTCCTATTCTTGTTCACATTGTGTGTTCTAAACTACAGTGTGGTTGTTGTCCTCCAAAATTTACTCTAACACTGTACAATACAATTAATAATTAACTGGACCAAGGAAGTATATTCAGCCTCTGTTTTGATTCCAAATTGGAATCAATTCTACTCCAGCATACTAAAGTAGAATTGCAATCCTATACTTGGATAATGAGTAAGAGTATGTTGAACTCCAATAGTGAGCTCAAATTTATAGTCCCAGACAGATCTACACCTGAGGGTACAAAGAAACTTGCTCATAGACCTGTAGGTACAGCTAAACAATTGTGCACATGCTCTTTCCTGGAAAATGTACATGGGCCATTGTTGTGGTTTTCAAGTGGAATGTTTACTGAGAAAATGTAAAGTGATTAACTTTGTACTTTAGATGAGTTGATAAGTAAATTCTTTGTTTATAAAAATTACTATATATTTTGATAACAAATTTACTTTATTGTTTTATGATAGGTTTATTAAACTATTATACTGGGATAATCTCATTTGTTTTACAAGTAGCTGTGATGGTTATTGGTATACACCATAGCAGACTCAGGATTATAGCTAAGATTGTTTATTCCATTGCCAGCACCCATTACATCAAAACATTATTTTTGAATGATCAAACTATTGTGCTCTATAAAAAATAATAATGGCAGATAAAATGTGGTGTTTTTATATGAAGTGTTTAGAGGTACTATTTTAAACATTGTGCATTTTACATTTCACTAATCCAACAAATCTCATTTTACTGATGAGAAAACTGTGGTTCAAAAGGGCCAGTACATTTTTCATAGGTTCCACAAGTAATGCATAGAAGCAAATTTTAAATCTAGGCTGTCTGGCAGTAGGACACACACCACTAAGTTCTGCATAGACTCCGCTGCCCCTGAAATTAAAATAAAACAATTTTTATTTTGCTGAAATAATACAACTATGCATTTGCTCTCTATCTCCAAATAGGTGACATAAGTTTTCCCTTATCAAGAATAATGTGGGGTAAATGATAGTGTAAGATACAGTCCTTACATCAAGTTTTGACCAGTGGAACCACTGAATCATAGAAAAAAGTGATTAATTGGCTACTGTAAATGGAATATGGACCCTCTGGATCTTGCTCTTATCTTTAAGTATCTGTTGACATCTTTTTTGGGACAGGGCCTCGCTCTGCAGTTCAGGCTATCCTTGAGCTCACTTTCGTAGCCCAGGTTGGTCTCTATTGACATCTTAATTCAAGATGCGCACTTACCTATAGGTGATACATATCTTGTCTTGGAGGATTAATATATACATTCAATAAAATTACTAGGATTCAATATTCAGATAAATGTGAAAGTAGCGTGTAAAGCCAACATGATGCCTGTACTCTTGAGAATGGTCCTGTAGGAAACAAGCGTATGAAGTTTAAAGAGTGAAAATCCTGTTCGTGATGGTGCTATTGAAAGAAGCAATAGGCTAACTGTTGAAAGATTTTGTTGATAGGCTTGAGTATCTCCAAAGGCCTAAGTAGAAATACAACTGTCTTCAAATACTTGAGGCTCTGGCATGCAGGAGAGCCATCAGGCTGGCTTTGTACTGGTTTCAAAGGACTAAAATTAAGTGATCATCTTAGGAGTATGAAATGGAAAACTTCCAAAAAATTAGAGTTGTCTAGCAGTGGAAAGGATTACCTTGTGAAGTCCTCAATAGCTCATTATGGAGAATGAGGTGGGTCATTTTTATTAGGATAAGATTTTGTTAGAAAGTCTGTAAGGGTTCCTATCTTTAAAATTGTATAGTTCTATAATTTAAAAAACTTATCATGACAAATTGAGAAGATAAGAGAAATTTGCTTCAGAGGAAATTGTATGCATGAGAAAGTGTGTGTGTGTGTAACAGATCAAGTTCAGTGACAGTTCTGGAAACTGTAATTAAAGTCAGAATGGGGAGTGGCTATAGCCTTTTTCCTTCAAATAGTCTTATGATGTTCCCAGATGAATGAGAGTATTAAAGAAACAGTTGTCTGAATTCAACCTGTAGATTGTTAGTAAGCAAAGAGCAGACATATATTAGACATATCTGCAGTTTTATGCTTCTCTGTTGATTAGAAGAAAAGATTGCTAGGTTTGTTATTTATAAAAAAGTTTGTTAAGTTGATAATTCTTGCCTTTTTGTTGAATTAAACATAGAAATTTGAATATGGTAAACTCGTGTGAACATAGAGTATCACTTCACCTGGAATAAGAAGGAACTACACTAGATTTCTAAGTGTCTAGGAAGACTACTTCAGTTGTTGCACAAATTAACCTTACTAGGCCTTCCTGAAATTTTTTCTGTTAGGCTAATATAGATAAGTTTGATGTGATGAACAGATTCTACTTGAATATAGAGGTGGTTCTACGTACTGAAATCTTGAATCTGGAAAAGACCTGAGTGCTGTGTAGTAAGCAGCTTACTTAACTAAGGAGCTTTCTTTCTTCCTTCCTTTCTTGCTTGCTTGCAGAACCAGAGATCTAACTCAGGACCTTGCTTTTTTTTTTTGTCTTTTTGACACAGGGTCTCACTGTGTAGTTCAGGCTGGTCTCGAGCTCACTCTTGTAGCCCAGGCTGGTCTTGAAGTCATAGTTATCCTTCTGCCTCAGCTTCCCATGTGCTGGGAATATAGGTGTGTGCCACCACGCCTGGCCTTGGAGCTTCCATTAAATGAGTCAAATCTAAGCATTTAGAACCAAGAATACACTTTATTTACAATTCATTCAAGCTTTAGAATTTCATCCAGAGAGAAAGTCTTGTAGTGCTCAAGTTCTTTGATGAAAGGCATTAAGAATTTAAAACTTTAAAATTTGCTTCTTATGGTTCTGTTTTTTATATTTATGGTTGGAATACAGACTTATGTGGTAGTATTTCATTATTGTGACAGTAAGTAACTTTATACTGCATTGTCATTTGAAATGTATTGCCCTGATCTTTTTTTGAGAAAGTTCCTAAATTTGTATTGAACTCACTATAATTTATAACAAAAACCAGAAGGACATATGGTAGGTGATTCATAAATATCTGTTGAATTTTATCCATGAAGATTTTGAAAATCAGGTCATGAATATTTAAAAATATATTTATCTTTAGAAATAAATTGATGAATTTTGAGCTACCAAGCATACTGAAACAGCTCCTGATCAGAGTTTGTTATGTTAATGACATTTAAATTGTTGGTTAGTCAACATAATGGGAACCTTGGGTATTGTCAATGAAGAGGTATTTAAATTAAGTTGCAGGTGAACAGGTTACCAAATTGTCATGTAGTTACTTAGGAAATGAAAGAACATATGACTTTAAATGACATACTTTAAAAATGAGGATACTTGGAAATAGAAATCCAAAAAGTAAAGATTCTTCTTGTTTATATTTGGAATGGTTTGGAAATTGTTTGCAAATAAATAGTTGTCATGACTTATTGCATGTCTTCCATGTGCCTGGTTGAGTGCCATAAAGTCAACATCTCATTTTCTGATCCTATAGACGCCCCTTTCTTTACCAGGGACAGTTACAAATGAAGTGATTCATTATAATTTCCTAAGATTTGTGTGTCTGTGAAAGAAATCGAATGCATGTGGAAAATTCTTGGGCTTCTCTTCTTTTATCCCCTTCTGGATGGGAGTAGTTGCTCACTGTTCATTGTGGTACTTGGACCCTGGGTCCAGCTGCATGCATAGATTTTAGCGTACATATGTAAAAAACTTTTGTTGAAACCATATTGTCACCTGAAAATCATTCTAGGACCTGATGTATGTCCCTCTGGCTGGTCTCTCATCTTGTTCTTTAAACCTCTTGATTTCAGTCCTGGCTGATCATCAGACTCACCTGTGGATTTTTAAAAATTCAGGCTCCTTCAGAATTTCCAGGGCTGTGGCTGAGGTATATATTTCAAAAATACTTGTACATGTGTTTCTGATAACTTAACTGTTCAACCTCTGGGGCCAGTGATCTGCATTCTGTTTGCTTATCTACCTGGTTTTTACTTCCTGTCTGGTTATTCTCTTCCTGCCTCTATAATCACCCCTCCTTTAGGTGTTTAATTTGATTTATCCTAGTCAACATTTGGGGGCATAACTCTTTTAAAGTCATTAGAAATTTGAAAATAGGGCTCCGTTGATTGAGTTATAGAGAAACAGACCTCAGTGAAATATCTCTGTCATATGTAAATCTTCTAATCTGGATATGTGTTTATCCACTCCATCATCCTTGTATGGATTAGCCTGTTATTTTTTGTATCTTCATTGTATGTTTTGTAATTACTTCTCAAACACACTGTGCTTGCCTATTTGTTGATTTTAGATAGCAAGATGAGTCAATTTTTATATTGAGTAGTTGAGTAGGAATATACACTTCTGTAGCTACCTGATAGTGAGATTAATTTGAGAAAAGTGATTTCCATCTTTAAAAAAAACATTTCTCTGATGTAGTAAATGTTAAAACCTAGGCAGAAATCATGCTTTTGCTTTTTCATTTTTGCAATAGTTTGTGAAGCCATTAATACAGATTAAGTGGAAAGGATTTTTTTTTTATTTTTATTTTTTTGGTTTTATACTCTATGTGGAGGAGGGGATCGAACCTCAGTCCCTGGAGCCTGAGTACTTTGCCGAAGCATGTGCTTTAATCAACTGGCCAACTGGCAAGCCCCCCAGATTAAGTGAAATAAATTTTTGGTCAATTTTTTTGTGATTGATCTCAAAATTTAGTAATAAAGATGACATTGGAAGTGTTGGGTTCATTGTTTGACAAGATATATGACTGTAAGTAGATTTCTAGTTACAATGATAATCTATAATCTGGATGTCTTGATATAAATATTTGGTATGGAGGAAGCCAAAGGTAACCTATGTCTTGGAGTAACATGAACTAATTTTTAGTTATCTGCTAGGCTATGAGTATGACTTCCAGATGTGATTGCAGCACAAATTAAATCGAGGGCTCTTTTTGTAGCATGCTGACAAAGGGCCAGCACATTACACCTAAGCATGGCTATCTAATGTTTAAGTTCCTATAGGTTAGGAGATACAACATTATGTGTTTTCATGGTTGCTTATTACATCAATGACAGTTTTGATCACTATTAGTTATCTTTTCTCCACAAGGAATGTTTTGGGAGTCTTCTATTAATATTATATTTATGAATTATTGGAACATATAAATTTTAAGCCTGACATCTCTGTTTGTTCCCTTTTTGGTTACCATAAATGTCCTGGCCTTTTTTGTGTTCATAAATGGTCAAGCACTTTTACCCCTGAAACGACTTAGAAACTATTGTAGGGGGAAAATGGGAGAGAGAAAGAAGATGAAGCTAGGGAAAGACAGCAAGTACACCACAAGTCCAGCATAAAATGTAATGGATCTCAAAGTGGGTACTTGGTTCTTGCTATCTTAGGAACACTTTAAACCAAAGGCTTTGTTCTTGCAGAATTTTAGCGTTCACTGTAACCTTACAGATAATATAGTTCATAGGCTTCATTTTGAGAGTAAGGAAAGAATAGAAAGGTTAAATGACATGGTCATGGTCACACAAATAGTGGCATTGTCTACTGACTGGCCACCATGCTGCTACTTACCTTTATTTTTAGGGTGAGCAAAGTAGGTCATTTGCCTCGGAGTTTTGGTGCAAAGGCTAAGATCATTAGGTACTTCTGTTTTGGCCAAAGAATGGGCAGTTTCCAGACTTTATTTTTCTCATTCCCTGCATTTGAAACTATTGATTCCTCATCTTTTCTTAATATTATTCTTTTTGATTCAGGGGCTGTATAGTTTTTGCTCTTTTAGTCTGAGTTTTATTATTAATTTCCTTCAGGGGACCTCATTAGGCTTTCACTCCTCGGCATTGAGGCTTCAGAGGTCTGCCTTCAGGCCTCTGTTTTCTGCCCTCTTCATATTCACTTTGGAAAATCTCAACATTTATTTAGGGATTTTTATAAACCCCATACCATACTAGAAAGCAACTAATGGCAGACACAGCTAGCTGCTTCTAATATGTGAGGATCTTTGAATCTATAGTTTTCATTGTGATTGATGCCATGGGCTGCACATTTGCATCAGGTTGAATGAACCATGGATACCACAAACTTGGTGTACTTAACATAAACTCTATCACTGTTCCCCTCCCACCCCAGTCTTCAATGTCTGTTTTTCTTCTTGAATTCTGTATCTCAATGCCAAAGTCACTTAGTAACTCCATCCCAAAGTAGAAAGACAGATGTGATTCATTTTCTTTCTTTCTCTTCCAGTTATGAATTTCAGGCCCCTCTACTTTACTCCTCTTCTCCTTTGCTTCTTTATCAGTTTGTCTGTGGTTTTCCCTTAGGCTCCTAATTGTATTTTATTTTGTAGGCTTTCTTCCTATGGTCTTCCTAAGGTCCACTCTTTGCAAGGCTGATAGAGTGATGTTCCAGACCACAGTGAAAATCTAACCATGTTGATCTCTGCTTCAGTCCCTGCTGAGGGGTTGGCGTGTAGCTCCATGATAGACTGCTTGTCTAATGTGCATGAGGCCCTGTGTTCTGTCCTCAATACCTCACAACACACACAAAAACATGCCTGTCTTCACATATCTCACAAAATCCATTGTCTAGGTTGTCTATTACCTGGGTCTAAATTGTACTACCTGCCCTTCATAGCTATCTGCTTGCCAGCTTCTGAAGATGCTATGCTATTTCTTGAGCCTGAGTTCATCCTTGTGCCATTTTCTGTGTCTGAAATATAAGACTATGATGCATGACTTTTGGCTGTTATCACTTCATGAAACTGAAAACACAAATTATAAAAAAATCATGTATTTATTTGAGAAGAAAAAGTATAATGAATTCCTGAACTCAATATTCAGATTTTGATATATTTCCTTTCTCTTTATCATTTTTTTTTGTGCTGAAGAATTTTAACATAAACTCAAGATACCCTATAATGTCTCTTCTGTATCAATATATGTTTTCAAAGTTATGGACATTTTTATATGAAATTATGTCATTTCAAATGTACAGAAATTGAAAGTGATTCTTTTGCGATCATCCTAATTTCCTGTGGATTGTGAAAAAGTCAAGTTGTTACAAAAAGTCTTTTTATACTAAGATTTTTGAATAATGGTCCTAATAAGTCTATATATTAAATTTGGTTAGATTTCTAGTTCTGCTTTTATTGAGAGCAGGTTCCTGGTCTTTGTTTATTAATGTCTTGTACTTATTGCTGAAACTAGGTCAGGTGTCATACAGCATTGCATGGTCTGTTTTCTTGTGTTGTTATTTAACTTGTTTCTCTAGTGTATTTTTTTAGATATAGACATTAGAGATTTATTAGATTGACTTTACTCTCCCTTATTGCTTTTCTTCCCTCCCTCCATCCATGCTTCCTTTCTTTGCTTCCTTCTTCCCTCTCTTCTGCCTTCTATGTTTGAATTTGGATGTGAATATTAAACAGCAGTAGATTCAACTGATGGCATCCAGTTTCTTATGAGAGTCATCAATTACTGTGCAACTGTAGTTTAAATCCACTGATAGTCTTTACTCAAACCAGTTATTTCATTAAGGATTACCAAATACTAATTGCTCATTTCTGTCCTTTCTTCCACTTTTACTGGCCTTCGCTGTGAAAAATTTTACCTTACCACTAAGACCATTTGGTTATCCTGAAATAACAGGTTGTATAAGAAAGGGAGATTTTGGATCATTTGGCTACAAGTTGTCATTCTTCAAGTGTTGAATCAGGAAATTTTAGCAGTAAAAAGCCATTATTAAGCTTGTAGAATCAAAATTAAGTGTTGCAGCACTTGCACATGCTTTTGCTGTTAGCCCCTGTGATTTGTTCATATTGGACTTCTTTTATTTTTTTTCTCTGAGGTTTTGTATACTTTTAAATTTTTTTTATGCATTTGGTATAAAACCTCACTACTCAGGTCAAACTCATATTGATCCTCCTGTTTTGGCCTCCCAGCACTAGGATTACAGGTGTGGGGCCACCATGCCCAGACTGGGTGGTCAGCTCAGCACATCTGGGGGGTGGGGCGGAGCTGGCGTGGCATGTGTTGCTGGGGATTAAATCCTGGTCCACTGAGCTATCTTGCTGGACCTCTTAAAGCATTTTTATCCATTCAGAATTCTAAAAACTGTCTTTTCCTTTTAATTTTAAACTGTTATCAAACAGATATTCATTTTTCATGTTGTTGCAGTAGTTAAAAATGAAAAGCAGTATGAAAGGGGCATAAGTACATTATCATCTCTCAGACAAACAAGTATCCAAATATGAAAAATGCTATTGTAAAAACATAATTAATGGCATGTGAAGACTTTTAGGTTGCATTTTGAGGTAGCAGCAAAATACTTCAAAAATGTGCTATTACGCTATCAAATGTTTTTTGCCATACTATTAATGTTGCTTGTTTTTTTTTTTTTTTTTTGGTGGGACTGGGGTTCAAACTCATGACCTTGCACTTGCCAGGCAGGCACTTGTGCCACGGAGCTATCTCCCCAGCCCCTTTTTTGCTTGTTATTTATTTATTTATTTATTTATTTATTTATTTATTTATTGGCCATACTATTAATGTTACACGATAAAGAAAAGTTTTAAAGTTCACTTACAAAGACAAAAATAGTTTGTTATCAAATTTACTCTCAAAAATCCCCACAGTACTCATAAGGCAAGGTACTCATAATAAAAGGAACTTTCAGGAGACTGTTTGGGGCAGTACCTGAGTTTTCTTCTGCTGTAGTTCACCTGCACTGGAATAATCAAGCCCTCTGAGCGGGCTGCAGATGGAGGATGTGGAAACCGTCATGACACATTTCCCTTGTTTGCATAAAAAGCGTCTTGAAGGACACACACCAGGCTGATAACCCTGCTTTCCTGGTTGGGCTAGACTTTGGGCTTCAAATGAAAGGCAGAATGTTTCTATAGGAGCAAATTCAAAATGAGTATGGTTGCAGTGGGTTGAATATCTGTAACTCCCTCCCCCATTGTTCCAGCCCATATGTTGCAAATGGAACTCAATATGATGGAATTTGTAGCAGAGGCCTTTGGAAAGAGATTATTTCATAACATCGGAGCCCTTGTCAGTTCAATTTGTGCCTTTATCAGGAGAGGCCAGAGAACTGACTCTTTGCATCCTGTGAAGACACCAGGAGTTGGCAGTCAGACCTGGAAGAGGGTCCAGACCAGAACTGGAACCCAATCATGCTGGGAGCCTGATCTGAAGTGCTGGCCTCTAGAGTCATGAGACATAGTGTTTCTGTTTAAACCAGTCTATGCACAATAGTTTGTTATAGTAACCTGAACTAAGACAACAATCCAAAAGTCATCATTAAGGCTAGATTTCAGGCATTGCCTTAATGAAATCATTATTAATGAAAGTTATATCTGTGGAGAACTGTGGTCCTCAGTAGACACACGGGCTTTGAAATGCTTTCTTCTTAAAATCTAGGCTTCTTGCATTCTGTTTACACTTTGAAGGTTGTTAAACTAGTGCTATGAGTAGCCTGAGAACTTGATGGATTCCATAAAATTGTGTGTAAAAACTGAAGTCTGTATGCCTTTTTTTCTTTCGGCAGAAAGAAATCATATGTCTCATCAGATTCTTAGGTATTTAGAACCCTTCCTACCCCAGTGTCAGTATTTTTTGCCCATAAAGCAAGAATGAAACATTTCTGCCCATATAGAATCTTGCAAACATCTGCCTGACTTGAGATTTGATTGCTAGGTCAACCTTGTACACATAGTGAAATGAATTCTGATTTCTCATAATGTACACTTATTGTATGAGTCAGAGGTATTTACTGTAGAGGAGCATTCTAACCATCCCCAATTTTATGTGCTTTCACTTGCATGTGAAATATGACACACTTAAAAAAACCAGATTTTATATATTTGCTGCTTGAATTAAACTACTTCAAATAATATTCTGACTTAAAAAAATTAGATCTAACCTTTCCAAAGAATAATAACTGGCTCTTCATTTTCTCATTCACAGAAACTAAAGCACAATGGGTAAGAAAAAGGCCACATTAACTTGGCTTACAGGTGAGCAGTTGAGTCCTGTGGAAGTGGGGAGGGGCAGGTCCAGCAAGAAGTGACAGTGAGTTGAAAGCTCTTGGCTCAGAACTCTGGGGACTCCTATGGAGGCTTTTATGACAGAGAGAGCAGGGTGGAACAGTTAGTGCTTCATGTTTGTGTTGAGTTGTGTGTTGGTACCATTAAATCTAAAAGATAGCATCTAAAAATTCCCCAGACTAACAAAAAGATCCTAGAGGCTTAGAACTATAGAACCAGAAACAAACTTTAGAAGCTCAGTTTCAGCTTAGCCATTTATTTTGGATTATTTCCTTACCTGTACAACTCGGATTATTGTGAGTAAACTAACCTTATAGTGTTCGTTTGCAAAATAAATAAATAATTATGATTGAAATGTTCAGAAAAAACTGCAGAAATGTTCACTTCAGATATACTAAAAAAAAAAAGCCAGGGAAAAATGAAGAAGGAAAAGGAAGAAAATGCAGTTAATATAGCAGTGCGTGTTTGTGTGTTTGGGAAAGAAATTACCAATCCTCGGTTTACCAATGCTCCCTGTCTGAACACACACACACACACACACACACACACACACACACATACACACACACCACAC
>PVJA010018267.1:0-40246 GCA_004027025.1 Myocastor coypus | reverse complement strand
AAAAAAAAAAATAAATAAAATAAAAATAAAAAAATTGATCGCATTTCAATAGCTCAACTATGAATAATTAGAATTCCATTTTTAAGATGCTATTTATAATAGCATTAAAAATGAAATGCCTGTGTATAGATCTAACAGAATATGTAGAAGAGCTCTTTGTTGAAAAATATAAAATAGTACTGAAAGAAATATAAAATAAATGGATAGGCACAGGATGTTCACAGAAAGGAAGACTTGACATTGTTAAATTACTTATTATCCCCAAACTGATTGATGGATTCAATATAATCATAACACTCCTAAGAGTAATTTTTTTGGTAGACATAAAAATGTCAATTCTAAAATGTATATGGAAAGACAAAAGAATTAAAATAGCTAAAATAACTTTAAAAAATAAAGTTGGATTTTAAAACTACTTTTAAACTATTAATGTGGGTGATACTGGCAAAAGAATAGACACATACATTAACAAAATAACAAAAGGAATCCAAACCCACACCAATATACTTAAGTGATTTCTGACAAGAGTGCAAAGGTAATGCAGTGGGGACAGAATAGTCTTTCAAACAAATTTTTAGAACAATTCTACAAACTGAAGGGAATGAAAAATGATACTGGCACTCTGGAAAACCTTAGGGTATCTAGTAAAGGCAAATATTGACTTTCCATATAATGTAGCAATCTAATACCTAGGAATTAGCCAAGAGAAATGAAAACCTACATGCAAATATTTCTTGTAGCTGTATCATAATCCTTCAAAACTGGTGACAACCCAGATATCCTTCAGTGAGGAATGGATAAACAAGCTATGTCACAGAAAGAAATGGAATAATGTAGTAAATAATAAACAATAGTTGATTCACAGTTGGGTCATGACATGGCAGAGTCTAACATGCATTTCACTCAGTAAAGAAGCCAGATCCAGGTATAAAGAAAAAAAAAAAATTAATGTCAAGTACATGTACCAATGCCCCATGATGAATGTAATCACTATGTACTACAAACATGTACTAATAAAAAAATTAAAAAGAAGCCAGATTCAAAAGGCCATACGGTGAATAACTGCATTTCTATGACATCGTGAAAATCATGAAACTATAGAGACAAAGAATGAATCAGTGGTGTCAGGGGCAGTTCTGACTACCACAGGGCAGCATGTAGAGTCTAGGAGACGATGGGACTCTACCAGTCCTGGGGTGCTGGGTACCTGACTACATGCATTTGCCAAAACCCTTAAAATTATCACCATGACAAGGATACTCTGTTTATTCTGTATAAACTATGTAAGTGGAGTGTTTTCTTCTACCCTTTCCTGATGTGGATTTTCTGAGGCTGGAGAAGAGACGAGCAGCTCAGCTCCAGAGAAAATAAGAGATGAGTTAGAAGAGCCAGGCTGGAAGCGCATGGAGAAAAGAAGAAGCCGCTGCAGAAGGTAGCACGAAGCCAAACACTTCCCAGCTGCCTCTGACCTTTCCTGTAAGCTTTGCGGCAGGCCTGACCCAGGCAAAGTATGAAAATGTCTATTACCAGTGGATTTCTCCTGCCTTTCCTCTTCCTTTCAGGCAGCTGCTTCCCTGCTAAGGGAATTCATTACAGGTGTGCTCAGTGGCTTTGGCCTCAAGAATTTACTTGCTGGAAGATCTTGTGGGATGTCACAGATCACAGGGGCACCAATGGAGGAATTTCAGACTAGTCAAAATGTGTGATGAGTTGTAGATATGATAGAGAAGGGAAGGGAGAGACACGGAGAGTCTCCAGAAACTGAGCATAATGCCTGAAATTCCACCCCAATGTGGGGTGCCTTCTTCCCTGCGTCTCCAAGGGAGGGGAAGCATAATCAAGCCTAAGCATGAGCAAGTTTATTAGATAATGAGAGGAGAGAGCAAGGCTATCTGACTTCACCCTGGCCTGCTCCCAATACTGGGCTCCCAGCCAGTCTTGCTGACCAGCTTCCCACAGACTCCCCTGCCCTGGACCAGGGCCTGGCCAGCTGCCCCCTCAGCCAGAGTGGATTAAGCCACTCTCTCCACCACAGATGAGCCATCACCACACCCCAGCTGCTTGAACAGCTGCTCCCTCCCCATAGCTGGGCAAGAGAAGGGCTTGGGCTGACACTAAAGGAGAGACCCTGGCAGGCCTGCAGCTGTACCTCCCCCTCTCCTACAAAGCCAAAAACCCAGAGTCAAGAGTCATCAGGTGACTTATGCTGTGATGGAACAGTGCAGTCCCAGACAGCATCCCTGGGGACAATGGGACATCTGAGGAACATGTCCAACTACCATGCTTGTTTCCCAGGACTGCCACAGCAAACTCCCACAAACATGGGACTTAAAACAATAGGAATTTATCCTCCCACATTTCTGATGCTAGAAGAACAAATTCAAGATGTCAACCAAGAATCTAGAAAATGGTTCTTCTGCCTCTTCCAGTGTTTTATTTTCTTTTGTTTGAAACAGAGTTTCACTATGCAGCTCAGGCTAGCGTTGAACTTACTATGTAGCCCAACTTGGCCTCAAACTCCACCATCTTCCTGCCTCGGCCTCCCAAGTGCTGGGAGTATAGGAGTGCAGTACCATGCCCAGGCTCTTCCAGCTTCTTACGTTCCAAGTGTCCCTTGGCTTATGGTCACAACACTCCAAATTCCACCTCAGTGGCCTCATAGCTTCTTGGGCCCATGCAGGTTCTATCCTCTTCTATCTTTTTTTTTTTTTTTTTATAGCCGGCTCAGCCTGTCCTGAGGGCAGGGCTGGCACAGCATGTGGTACTGGGGATCGAACCGTGGTCCCTGCAGCCGCCTAAACTTTCCTAAGCAGGTACTTTAGACCACTGAGCCATCCTGCCGGGCCCTATCCTCTTCTATCTTTATAAGGACACTTATTGGATCCCAGGCCTGATGGGACGATCTCATCAGCCATTTCTGCAAACACCCTTTGCCCTGAGACCACAGTTACAAGTTATGAGGATGACCTCAGAGGGGTCTTCCTTCACCTCACTGCACCCCACCAACTCCCGTGGGCACTTTGCAGTCTTTCTGCCTTCATTTCCAGTAATCTCTCCAGGGGCAGACAACCTTTCCTTTATGCTGCTGTAGAGAGAAATGGCTTACACTACTGCTTCAGTGTAATTAATAGTAGCTCATTTCACTTTCAAAAATGAAGATCTCTATTGCACAAGAAATAGCATCACGAGTCAACAAATGGGACCATAGCAAATTTGACAGAGTGAAGAATCAACCTATAGAACAGGAAAATTTTTTCTGGCTAAAACTCAGAGAACTAACATGTGAAATATACAAAGAACTCAAAAAATGCACCTCCCAGAATAAAAAATCCAATCAAAAGCTGAGCAACTGAAATGAAAGACACTTCTTAGAAGAAGCTCAAGTAGCCAAAAAACACATGAAAGGAAATGTTCAACAGCACGATCCATTAGAGAACTGCAGGTTAAAACAACATTGAGATTCCATCTTACTGCAGAAATAATGCCATCATTTAGAACTCCATTAATGGGCTGGCCAGATAGCTCAATGGACTAAAGCATGTGCTTAGGCAGATACAGAGACGGGGGTTCAATCCTTGCAGTGGCATGCCGGCCCCACCCTGAGGTGCCCTGAGAGGGCAAGTGAGAATGGGCTTAGTGGCGCGCACCTGTAATCCCAGTGCTTGGGAGGCTGAAAAACAGGAGAATTACTACGAGTCTGATTTATGTAGTGAGACCTTGTAGGTCCTGCACTACATACATAAAAAAATAAATAAATAAAAATAAAAATAAAAAAAGAACTCAATTAATAACAAATGCTGGAGACACTGCAATTGGAGGTAGGACCCTTCTCCATTGTCAGTAGGGATATAATTGAGTACAATCTCTAGGAAATCAGTATGAAATTCCTCAAAAGAATTTAAAATAGAAATTCTCTTTGACCAGGGGCTGGCAAATAGCTTAGTAGAATAGGCACTTGCCTAGCAAGCACAAGAGCCTGAGTTCAATCCCCAGTTCCTTAAAAAAAAATGTTTGTGGGGCTGGGGAGCTAGCTCCATGGCACAGAGCCTGTCTGGCAAGTGCAAGGTCATGAGTTATAAACATCATTTTACAGTTATACATGCATGCCCATGCTTACACCTGCGCAGGTCACAATGGCTAAATTGTGGGAGTGGCCTATTTGGCCTTCCACCGAAGAATGGATAAAGAAAATGAGGTATCTATACACACTAGAGAACTACTGTGCTATAAAGAAGGATAAAGTTGAGTCCTTTGCAGGAAACTTAATGCACCTAGATTTCATCATGCTAAGTCAGATAAATCAGACACCAACGCTTAATTCTCTGAAAAACCCAAAGTATAGATAAATCAAAGCACAAAATAAGAGACAGAGAATAGGAAATGGGGAGATGGATCTTTGTCAAATGGGAAGGAGAATAAACTGAAGGGAGTGAGGAGGAGAGAGAACGGGATGGGAAAAAAAGCTCCAAGGAAGAATAAAATAACACATATATGAAAAAATATGTATAGAACCTGACATTAGATAGATACTGTTTTGTGGAAATCTTCAATGACTGTTTATTTATTTATTTATTTATTTATTTATTTATTTATTTATTTATTTATTTATTGCAGCACCAGGGATTGAAATTAGGACCCTGCGCTTGCCAGAGGAGCACTTATTCTACTGAGCTATCTCCCCTGGCCCTTCAATGTCCTTCTAAATGGATTTATCTAATACAATTGTATTTTACATAGTCCTGCATAACTATCATTTTGATAGCTCTTTATTTTTTATTCAGGACCGTATAGCAACTTCTCTTATCTTCTTCTGGATTATGGTCTTTGTTATTTACTATGTGCTACGTCTGGAGATACTAGAATATTTTGAGTTTGTATAACTGGAAAATATTTTATTTTTAGTTTTCAAAGGTTTATTTGCTAACTATAAAATTCAGTGAGGACAGATCTTTTTTTTTTTAGTCTTTGAATAAATAAGTTTAGTTTCTTATCCACTTGCTCTTTTTTTTTTCCTAATGTGGACTAAGACGCTATTTAATTTTGTTCTTCCATATTGTTTTTCTATATATATGCTTTAATGATCTTTTTTTCTTTACAATTAGCTTTGGACAATTTCAGTTTTGTGTATCTTGGTATGATTTTATTCATATTTCGGGTTCAAAAGGTTCATTTTTCTTGGAAATGTGGTGCTATAATATTAACTGAATTCAGAAATTATATTTATTTATTTATTTATTTATTTTTGTCTTTTTTGAGACAGGGTCTTGCTATGCAGTTGAAGCTGGCCTTGAGCTCACTTTTGTAGCCCAGGCTGGTCTCGAACTTGCACCAATCCTCCTGCCTCAGCTTCCCGAGTGCTGGGATTACAAGCGTGCGCCACCAGAAATTTTAAATCTTTAAATATTTATTGCCTACCCCCTTCTACTTTGATAATTCTATGAGTAAACATTTCTTGATTTTGGCACAAAGCGAATTTTTTTTAAAGATTTTTTTATTTGTTTCTCTTAAACCTCATTATTTGTTTGTGTGATGGCTGGCTTAGCCCGCCCTGAGGTGGGGGTACGCAGCATGTGGTGCCAGGGATCGAGGAGCAGTCGCAACGCTGGCCTTAAGTTTCCTCCACAGGTGCTTTAGACCACTGATCCATCTCGCTGGCCCACAAAGAGGATTATTATATGCCTGCTCTGTAAACTTTCTTCTTCATGTTTATTTTAGACAATTTTTGTTGCTATATTCATTTAAGTTTGTAAATAACTTTTTATAATGTGGAATCTACTATTAATCTTGTTATACATTCATTTCAGAAATATTTTTCTAAAATTCACTCTGTCTACATCTTATATCTTTCACATTTCAATATTTGTCTATAATTTTTAATTTGCTATATAATTACTGATTTTCAATAATGTTAATGAGTACAAAAAAAGAATAAAATAAAAATAACGCATAGGGAAATTTTACTTATATTTAGTATGAAGACACAACCAAAGAGAAAAACCTGCAGCAAATTTTATGCTTATGAAATGCTTGGTTGGTTCAAAAATTGTGAATTATTGAGCTGGCATGGTGGTACACACCTCTAATCCCAGCCCTTGGGAGGCTGAGGCAGGAAGATCAGTGTGAGTCTGAGACCAGCCTGGGCTACAAAAATGAGCTCAAGGCCAGCCTGAACTGCATAGCGAGACCCTATCTCAAAAAGACAAAAAAAAAAAATAATAATAATATAAATAAATAAATAAAAATAAAAATTGTAGAAAATGAATTCTGTGATCAGAAGTTGGGGTCATTCTGTGAATCACCGCAAGTTCAGGCTCCTCCAGGGCTGCCCTACATGCAGCGTCTCTCTCCTTGCCCTTCCCAGATGGCAGCCAGGCGAGCCCTGCTCCACGTTGCAGCCATGGACACTGAGTCCCCTAGGTCAAGGCCTTGCTCAGGGTCATGCAGCTCATGGCAGTCACATGACCAAGTCTAGAGGGAAGGGCTGCTGAGTCTGTGCTGCACCCTGGCACTCTGGCAAAACAGACAGAAGACAAGACTTGGGGCACCAAAAAGCAGGCTCTACCCCCATTCTGAGCAGGCGGCAACCATCTGAGGTCCATTCCTCAAGGGCCAGTGGGAAACTGGGCTTGGTGGAACATATCTGTGATGCCAGACTCTGGGAGGCTGAGGCAGAAGGAGCCCAAGCGGATGCCTAGCCTGGGCAACTGAGTAAGGCCTTGTGTGAAAAAAATTTTTTTTAGTTTTTTTTAAAGGGCTGAGATTGTACCTTGGTGCAAAGATCCTGGGTTTGCTCCTCAGTCTCTCTCTCTCTCTCTCTCTCTCTCTCTCTCTCTCACACACACACACACACACACACACACACACACAGTTGGGCACACCCCTCTTTGAACCAGAATGGGAGCTACTGACGTACCTGACGTGGGACAGCAGTGCGTGACGGTCAGGGGAAGGTACAGGGCTGCATTTGGGCTTGTGTCCAGTAGCTTCAGGAAGGGTTCCAGGAGGTCTACTCTCCACCAGCATCACTCAGGAAGCAGGACCATCCTATGACTGAGTAGCTTCAGGGTCCTGATGTGGATCCCACTCCTGTGAGCTGAGGGAGGCACATGTCTGAATGTTGGTTTTGCTAGGAGAAGGTTCTTATTTCTGTCTCTGTCTGCTACATGCCCAGAGCAGCCTTATTTTTTTTCTTTTCTTTTTTTCTCTTTCTCTTTTTTAAATTTTATTTTATTTTTCTTAAGCCTCATTTTTTTATTTGTGTTACTGCCGGCTCAGCCCGCCCTGGGGTGGGGTGGTGCAGCATGTGGTGCCAGGGATCGAGCAGTGTTCCCAGCACTTGCCTGAACTTTCCTAGGCAGGCACTTTAGACCACTGAGCCATCTCGCTAGCCCAAGCAGCCTTATCTGAAGTTGGTTTCTGTTTGTCCAGGGGCCTGGCCAGCTCCCACTCAGCTTCTTTGGCAAAGCTTTGTAAGTGTCCTCTTGGTTGAGCCTAGACTGTTTTCCTTAGGGGCTAGGAACAGAAAGAGCAAATGGGGTGCTCCCACAGGGAAGGGGGTTGTGTCAGGTGGGCACTCACCTAACCCAGAGCCACAGGCACCCACCCTCCACAGTTGCCCCCACAGTGGACCCCCATGGCGGGCTACCCCTCAGGTAGCAAATGGAGAGCAAGAGTGTGTTAAGAGTGGGTTCACTTGCCCCTGCTTTTAGAGAGAGGCCTGTGTGAATCTGGTGTGCCATCACATCTGGTCAGCTGGGGAGGCCCTTCCACCTCAGCACAGCTGGGGATAATCTTTCCCAATCCTGATCTCCCTCTCCTTCACCCTGTCATCTCCTGGCACCTGCTGGGAGGATGCTCTTGTATTAGGATAATGTCCTGATAACTGGGGCAAAAGCAAACTACTCTAATGTCTATACATGAGGTAAGCAAGTTAAGTTAATGACCAGGAAACCTCAGGTCAGGAAGACACCTACAGAGGCAGCAGAGGCGACTGGGAGATCTTTTCAGTGACTAAGCCGAGCTCTGGGACAGAATCAAGGTTGTTCAGAAATCAGATGTGGGAGGAGTCCAATCCTCCCACCCCACCCCAGCAGAGGCTAGACCAGTGGTTCTCAACCTTTCTAATGCCGTGACCCCGCAATACAGTTCCTCATGTTGTGGTGATCCCAAACCAAAAAATAATTTTTGTGGCTACTTCAAAACTGTAATTTTGCTACGGTTACGATTCGGAATGGCTTTAGGCGACCCCTGTGTTTTGGTCGTTCGACCCCCTCCAGGTTCGCAACCCACAGGTTGAGAACCGCTGGGCTAGAGGTTCCTCCCATTGCAACCAGAGCACCTCCCCTCTTTACTTTTGCCAACACAGGGCTCTCTGCAGCAGCAACCTCATGTGAACATCCCTGGCTGAACAGCAGGGCCTCTGGGCACCTACCCACAGGCACCTGGCTGTCCAGCCCCTGCAGAAGGCAAGAAGATGCCTGAGTATTGATGACCCACCCACCTGTCTTTTTCATTCCACTAACTATAGAAAGAAACACAGTCATTAAAATACATGGAGAGCCAGGCGTGGTGGCGCACGCCTGAAATCCCAGCACTTGGGAGGCTGAGGCAAAGAGGATCAGTGTGAGTTCAAGACCAGGCTGGGCTACAAAAGTGAGCTCAAGGCCAGCCTGAACTGCATAGTGAGACCCTGTCTCGAAAAGACAAAAAAAACAAAACAAAAACAAAAAAAAAAACACATGGAGGGCCAGTGAGATGGCTAAGCGGTCTAAAGCATTTGCTTAGGCAAGCTCAGGCAACTGCAGGGACTGCAGTTCAATCCCTGGCACCACGTGCTGTGCCAGCCCCACCCCCAGGGCAGGCTGAGTGGGCCATAATATATATAAAACAACTCATGGAGACAGTTTCTCCCAGAGCATGGCTGACACCCTGTACCAAACAGTTAAGGGAGGCAGACACTGTAGCACACATCTATAATCTCAGCCCTGGGGAGGCTGAGGCAAGAGGATTGCAGTGTATTCCAGGCCAGCCTGGGCTAAAGAGTGACTTCAGGACAAGCCTGAACCACAAAGCAAGACTCTGTCTCCAAAACAAACAAGAGCCAAGAGAGACCAAGAGTTTGAGCAAGAAATGGCTCCTCCTGGCTCAACAGCAGCCTCAGGCTCTCTCCAAAGTCTTGTCCGTCTCTCTACTCTCCACCCACCCACCTGCCCTCTGGTGAGGAGAGGGCATTTCTGACTGCTCCCCACCCACCTAAAAGCCTTCCCCTGTGCGTTTCTTCTACTCCCCTCACTGCCACCATTAGCCCATCTCACACACCAGCGAGGCAGTCTGGGGACAGGAAGCGCAAGAGCAGGACCCTCCAGGTCCTTCATTCATTCAGCCCCAGCAGAGGCAGAGGAGTAGGACCAAAGATGCTAGAGTGTGGCTGACCTGGCTTTGAGCCACCTCCAAAGTTACCAGCAGTGCGGCCATGGGCAAGCATCGTAAGCTTCCTGAGCCTGTTTCCCATCTGCAAAGTGCAAATAGTAAAGTTCTTGCTTCAGACTGTGGTAAAGGATAACAACATAACAATTGTATGGTCCCAGCATGATGTTAGAGGGCTCTTATTACACGCATGTGTGTGGTGGTAGTGGTGGTGGTACTGGGCCTTTGCACTGAGTGACATTCCTAATGCTTTTTATTCTTTATTTTAAGACAGGGTCTGGCTGAGTTGTCCAGGCTGGCCTAGAATTTATGATCTCATGCCTCAACCTCCTGAGTAACTCGGATTATAGGAGTATGCCACCATATTAGCTTTAAAATTTTTTGTTATTTTGCAAGAATTTCAAGCTTTTTATTTTTAGTCTTTTTGAGACATGGTCTCACTATGCAGTTCAGACTGGCCTTGAGCTCACTTCACAGCTTAGGCTTGTCTTGGACTTGTAATGATCCTCCTGCCTCAGGCTCCTGAGTGCTGGGATTATAGGCATGTGCCATCACACTCAACTTTAATTTCAAACTTTTTTAAAATTTAAATTATGTATTTATTTGGCACAGAAGATAGCTATGCAGCTCAGACTGATAGTGACCCTCCTGTCTTAGCCTCCTCAGCACTGGGATTACAGGCATGTGTCACCACACCCAGTTTCAGTGACCAGCAGGGCACACTTGGAGTTCAGGGGCCGACATAGGATGTGGTACCAGGGTTCAAACTCAAGTCCTTGCGTTTGCCAGGTAGGTGCTTAGACCACGGAACTATCTCTCCACTACCACCATCACCATCACCACCACCACCACCACCACCACCATCATCATCATCATCATCATCATCATTATTGTTATTGTTATTATTATTAGGCACTGAGGATCAAACTCAGGATGTTGTGCTTATGTCAAACTTCTGAAAAAGATAAACCAGACATGGTGGCCATGCCTTTAATCCCAGCACTTAGGAGGCTGAGTTGAAGGAGGCTAGCCTGGGCTACAAAATGAGTTCATGGCCAGTCTGAACTGCATAGTGAGACCCTGTATCAAAAAAACATTTTAAAAAGATATAAAAGTCACATCACTATTTAGTATGTATTTCCTATAAACAAAAATGTTATTTTATAAAACCACTATGTAGCTATCATATTTGGGAATTTGAAATATTATGGCCATGATTTACATTTGTCACATGGATATAGTGCTTTTTGCTAACCTAAACTCCATATTTCAAGTTTGCCAGTTGTTTCAACAATGCACTTTACATTGGTACAGAAAGAAAGCTAACAAAGAAGAAATCTTACTCATGATTCTTTCTGGCTAAAGTCTGAGGACTTATGGTCAAAGTTACCATGTTCAAAAATTACTTCGGTTATTTTGTTCTTTCATTTTGGTTATTATATTCATTTGGAATATGGTTTGATTTATTCATTTCTACTTGAAGTCAGTTTCAGGGTTCCTCACATCCTTGTTGCTTTTAATATGTAGGCTATTAACATAATTCCCAAAGAGAAATTACATTACCAGATACTGTCACTGCCGTTAGCCCTTCCTCTCGCTTTTTCTGTCAAACTCTACTCTATAGATGAGCGAGTTCAGTAGTTTCTAGTTTGGACTTCTTATGCTTACTTTGGGGGACAAAAAAAGGCAGAAACATGCATGTTTCTTATTTCCCTTATTTGTTATATAGGACACTACATATATATACATACATATACATATATATATATATTTCTACATTTTGTTTCTTTACTTAATAATATCTCCTAAAAGTCACTCCCTATTTGTCAAGTGAGAGCATCTCATTCGCTGTTTCAGCTGCCCGTAGTCCACTATGGATGACTTGAGGTTTATTCTACTCCACTCTTAGGCTCTGACATTTAGGTCAACAGTATATTTCACAATTACCAACAATGCTGCCACTAGCAGGCATGGTGGCGTCTGCCTGTCATCCCTGCACCTCTGGGAACCTGAGGCAGGTGGGTGGGGAGATCAAGCCTAGCCTGGGAAATTCAGTGACTCAGTGAGGTTTCAAAATTTTAAATAAATTTAAGAGATCTGGGGAAGTCAGTGATTATGAAGGCCCTGGAACACCCTTCTCCCTGCCCCCCCATGACAACAAAAAAATGCTGCTACCAACCATATGTGCTCACATGTTTGCATACTGTTGAAGTGTGTCTTCTGCATCAGTTCTTAAGATGGGTTACAGGTTGGAGGAGTCAACATCTCAGAGTGTTCTTGGGTGTCAGCTCAGTTTCCTGCAGGGAGCTGGGCCCTTCTGCACTCACCAGGCTGTGCCTGAGCAGGCTGGCTCATCTCAGCGCTAGTGCAGGTACTTGTTATGCTATTACATTTTTGCAAATCTGAACGAGAACTGGTATCTCAGGCTATCTTTTTAAATTAGTATCTTTCTTAATACAGATAATTATAGGTAAATCTTTCCCCTTGTTTCAAGATGATTTCTATATCATTTTTGAGTCTGTATACAAGTCGTTCATATATTTTGCAGTTTTAATTAGACTTGAAATCTTTTTTTCTTTGGCTTTTGAATATGTTTATGTGGCAGAAACATCTCATTGCATTGTCAGTATGTGCTGTGAGCCTCCTCTGTGTGGGAAACCACGCTGGCTGCTGTGGGTCCTAAGCCTGAGCCTTGACTCTTCGAGAGGACAGGTGAGTCGGACACAGTAACCTAGGGCAGCCAGCCTGAATCTCACTGATGGAACATTCGAATGGCACTGCCTCAGGAGCCCTGTGGCCCACAGTCACGCGATGCGAGACTGGGTCTTTCAGGCACTCTTCCTTTCCTTCCTTCTTCCTCTTTTTCCCTCCCTTCTTCCTCTGTCTTTTCATCCTTGCTTTGTATAATTTTTTTTTTTTTTTTTTCCGGGACTGAGAATTGAACTTACTGCCCATCAAACTACTACACCTCAAGCCCTTTGTTTATCCTTGTTTTGAGAAAGGGTCTCACTAGTCCTCAGGTTGCCCAGGCTGACTTGAACTTGTAGTGCTCCTGCCTCAGCCTCCCAGAGGATTAGGATTCCAGGTATTTGTCACCAAGCTTGGCTCTCTTCTTTCTTTCTGTTTCTACCCTCTATGCCCCTTCTCTCCTTTAGCAGCACCTTTCTAATCAGTTTTATGTTTTTTACACACATACATTCCCGTTTGGGGCATGAATAATTTTAATTAATGTAAATGGGTTGTGTTATGGATCTCCCTCTGACTTTTTTTCTCTGACTCTGTTTTAAGCTCCTCCATTTGGTTGTGCGAACATCAAATCTGTTACTTCTGACTGCCTGTGGAGAGGAAGGAACACCGGCTTTGGCATCAGAAGGAACCGAGGATAGAACAAGAAAGCTGGCGTCCAGGACAAGGGACGCATGAGGACACAGTGGGCTGAGCTGCCTGGAGGGGCCAAGGGGGCCCTAAAGCCCTGGCTCCCCTCCATACCCAGGAGGCCACACACTTTGCCCAGCTTCATGGAATGGACACTGTGGCTCCCGTGTGCCCACACAGGGACTGCCCCTGCAACCTGGCTGGGTTACTTTCGGAGGCTTTTGTTTAGGGGAGGGGGAAAGACAGAGTCCAGAGGATGTCCAGTGGGCATGTTAGGGGACAAGGGCAAGTGATAGTAGGGACAAACGGATGCTGTGGGTGGCAGTTCACTCATCAGTTCAGTAAAGATCTTCTGGGGGAACTGCTTCTGAAGCACTGCTATCAATTCCTAAGCCCTGGGGAGCCAGGTGTTTGGGGGTAGATGCTCTCTTTTGCTCACTCCTCCCAACTCCCGGGCTGAGGGATTAGGAAATCTCCAGAGAAGAGTTGCAGACTTAAGGACTGCAGAAAGGAGGGTCTGGCCCTGTGTCCACAGCAAGTGTCCAAGGGTCCTGCAGGCCAAGAGATGGAGGAGGGAAAGGGTTTGAGAAAAAATAATAAAGGTGTGCTATGTGCACAGACCAACTCCTCATAATCAGTGTAATCATTGTGTACTGTAAACATGCACCCAGGAAAGGCAGCAGGACCATGAAGGCCAGGAGCTGAGGAGGATGGTGGCCTCTTGGCATCCATTGCTGGCCAGCCCAGGGCCCACAGGAGCTGGAGGACAGAGTTCTGAGTTCAAGTGCTAATCACATTCACTGGCTTCAGGCCTGGGAGAGATGTGCTGGGCAGATGGGGACAGGGCTGGGGGAGCCCAAGAAGCCCCACGACACAGTCCTCACTGCTTGGCATCCCAGTCTCAACGGCCCTCAGAAGTGTCTCAACATGCACCAGGGCCCTGAAGAAAGGATACCAGGGCCCTGAAGAAAGGGCCTGCTACCGACTGAACCCTGCTGCACCATTGCTGCACCCTGTTGAAAATGAAGTTATGAAACCCCTTTGCTCCTGAACAGAGGGTGCTTTGGTAGCAGGATGATAAGCACCTGGGGGCTCCCAGCTGCCGAGGAAGTAAAAGATGGGGAGCTGGTGAGCGTGTGAAAACCATTTCCCTCTGCCAGTGGCGCCAGCCCCTCCCGGGCTGTCTTCTCTGGTTCCAGGCTTCCCACCTGTTCATGCTGAAAGGGAAAGACTGTCTGCATGGGCACAGCCACAGAAAAGACAAGACTTGGTGACACCAGACACTCTCCAGTTCCCCAAACCGGTCTCCCCAGCTCCAGACAAAGGAGGGTGGTCCCCAGCTCCAGAGTGAAAGGAGAGCTGGCTGGGGTGGATTTCAAGATGAGCCCCTGGCCTTTGGCTTCTGCCTCTTACAGCGAAGGAAGGAGTGGCAAGAAGCAGCCACTGGCTCACGCCTCAGCAAGAGCATCCCCTCCTCTTCCCTCTTGCATGCTGCACTGTAGGACAAGCAGCTGTGGCTGACCTTGGTGCTGTGCGTCAGCTTTGGAGCTCGCTCTGCGTACTCTCATGCAGGGGAAGGGCTGCTCATCATTTTGTAGAGGAACGCACCACGGGTGGTGGCCAGGGCCAAACCGCTTTGGAGGCAGAGGGTCAGAGACTGACCTTGGGCGTTCCAGTCCCCAGCCCAGCTCCACACTCCCCTAGGGGCTAGTGGCTCCACTCATCTCTGAACAGACCTGGGTCCCTGTGGCTCTCTGATGCTCCCTGAGCCCCTCGGCTGACAGTGGGTGGATAAAATGCACCTTTCTATAGCCCAGCCTGCCTGCTGGCATGCTAGAATAGGTTGAGGTGAGGTATACAGTTCATATCCGGTGAGAACTCCCCAAATGACCTTGGTGCTTCCCTCATGCACCCCAAGTTCCGCTGTCAGAGCAGGCCAGAGCAGAAACTGTATCAGTCCTGCTTCACACTCAGAGAGGAGCCTGTCCACCCATCTGGAGCAGCTCCCAGACAGAGGATCAGGGCTGGCGCACTTCCACGCCAGCTGCGAGGGTGTAGATGTGACCACTCACTCACACGCTAACTGCCACGAAGGGTAGAACAGTATCAGGAAGGACCCAGATGATAGGGATTTCACTTCTGACCCCTTCTGTGCCCAGCCCAGTGCCAAGGACCTCACCAGGCCCAGCCTACAATGAAAAACATGGAGACTGCAGTGAGGATCCAATGAAGTCACAGCTGCTGCCATGGTACTTTGCTTGTCCAGCTGTGGAGACGATGGAGTGACAGACTCACCTCTAATTCTCCAGGAAGAGGGGCTGAAGGGAGGGCAGGGCTCCAGCTCTGAATAAGAGAAAAGGCGTGGAGGCCCAAAGAGAGTGGCCAAGGCACTGACTTCTGGCGGTGAAGAGGGCTAAAGCTTATTGTATGTGTGTGTGCATGTGCGTGTGCATGTGTGTAAGAAAAATAACACAAGATATAAAACACAAAAGTAGCACAAACTTGAAATTTTATTTAGAATAAAAAGGATAGCAAGTTACAGGTGCTAAAAAGCTGAGAAATAACACAACTGTCACTAAATCCAGAAAAATAACATTTTTATTAACAGCCCAAACCATCTCTATATTTTTTCTCCATCTTTTTTAGCTACATATGCTTTGATTGCCTCTTCTGCCACAATTTTATAATTTGCTTCATAAAGAAAATAGAAATGTATTTCTTCTTTCCTCTAACATGGTTGATGAAATCTTGGCTTTTATTATGGTTTAGAAAATGTTCACATTCATAAGCTGTGACTAGTATTGTCATGTAAATAAATGGTTAGGATTGTTGCTAAACTTGAGGAATCTCCTATCAGTTTCTTTTGTATATGAGCTACAAGATTTTGGGATAATTCAAGTTCAAATCAGCCAGAAAGTGTGCACTGTATTTAATTGTAGACCTTGAAAATAGAAACCTTCATTGCATCAATCAAAGCATTCTTATAAAATGCCTGAGATAAAACTGAGCTTCAATAAATACTTTGCTGATTGTATTAAATGAAAAAAAAAATCAGCCAGAAATCTATACAGCCAGGCATGGTGCTAAGCTTGGCATAGTGGCACATGCCTGTACACCCAGCTGTAGTCCTTGGGAGGGAGACTCAGCAGGAGGATCTCAAGTTTGAGGCCAACCTGAGAAATATAGCAAGATACTATTTCAAAAAAGAAAAGGAAAGGAGAGGGGAAAAAAGGAAAATGTCCCAACCATGCTGCCCCGCTGGTCAGGTGGCTAGGGGCGGGGCAGGTAGGGCGTGGGCCACAGGTTGGTACTGCTCTGCAGGGGTCAGAGGCATAGAGTGGAATGAGAATGAGAGTCTCCACTTTGGCAGCCCTGAAGGTCACCTGTCAGTAGGAAAATGCTTTCCCTTCTGGTTGTCTGTCCCTCCCCCGGACACCATGGTTGTCTCTAAGATTACCATGTTCCCCTTCTCACTGGCCTCCCCTCCAAGCACCCTCCCCACCAACCTGCAGCCCATCATCATCTGACAAGTACCTACCAAGTCTGGGTGTGCAGGGTCCCCTGCCTGTCTCATCAGAGCTGCAGCTCTGTGCACCAAGCACAGGGTGAGGCCGGAAAGCAGTGTTGCAGTGACATAAAAACCAGTGTTCCAAGAGTGCCTAGAACTCTGACCAGGTGGGTGTGGTTGTGGCATACCTATGTGTGGTAGGTGGACTGACCCTGTGCCAGGACTTTCCTCCAGCAAATTGGGCTGTGCCTTGAAATAACAACTTGATGTCACCTCTTCTCTGGTGCCTTCCTTGAGCCCATGGGCTGCACTAATTACACCTTTATGTGGGTTCACCTTAGATTGTGTTGTACCAGTCTGCCATGAGTGCTTCTGTGACCGCTAGCTGTGTCTCTCTGTTTGACCAGCCTGTTCCACTCTGGACTACCCTATGGTATGTCTTATTTTTTGTAGACTTGGCATTAGGCAGAAAGGCTAACACATGGTTAATATTGGAGAAATGGCATTGCCATAAAATGTCGACTAAGCAAATAATTATTCATCATCTGAAGTTCAGTTGAAGCCTTTCCTATACCCACAGTGATATTCCCATGACCCGCTTGATGTGTACTGAGTGCCTGTAGTGCACCTGCTCCTGTTTATGGTGTTGCATATCCTGATGCAAAGAGCCTGAAGCAAGCAAGCAAAGATCTTTTTAAAATATCACTAAAGTTTCCATTTTCATCACTCATTCCTGAGACTCAGAACCTCTTACCTGGAATTTCAGGCACCCATTCGTCCACTTACCTTCACCTTCTCCTGTGTCCTGCACTCAATTCCCAAAGCACTGCATGCATCAGGTACATGGCACAGTATCTAGCATACAGTTATTATTCCATAAATGTTAAGATAATGAGTGAATGAATCAATTAATCAATCATCCAAATAATCACTCTCACAAGGCTCACTATCACAATATGGTTTACAATATACACTAATGTTTGTGTTCTCCTGAAATTCATATGCAGAAGCCATAACACTGAACATGATGATGACATTTAGAGGGCCTTTGAAGTCAGTTATGTTCATGGGTCAGGAAGGTGGGGCTCCTGGGATGAGATTTAGGTTATAAGAACAGGAAAAGAAAGCAGAGTTGCTACTCTCTGATGTGACAGAACAGTTGAAAGGTGGCTTTCTGTGGACCAGGAAGAGAGCCCTGGCCAGGAACTGAATACTGCTGGGCTTGGTCTTAGACAGAACTGTGTGGAAAGTAATTTCTGTCATTGAAGCAACCAACCTATGGTATTTGTTGTGGGATCCTAAGCTGACTAAATTTCACTTATTCTGTTCTGTCTCTGTATCCCCATAAATATGTTACTATTATTTGTTAAGCCATCAGTCCTGAGTATGGCTTGGCAAGCAAGGTCCTTATCATTGTCACTGGAATGACCAAAATCAGAGCCAACTTCTGGTCTGACTTTCTGGGTCTTCTCCAGCCAACTGCACTCTATGGATCTCCCTAGAAAACACTCCCTCCTGCTCCACCCTGCTGTACTGTTTGGCACAGGAAGCGTCCTTACACACAGGAGAGAGACCGCCTTCCACAGGATAGTCATTGGATTGGAAAGCAAGTCAAATGCACCAATGCTGGGAGAATCAAAAGTCTAATGGTGAAAAGCACCTCCCATAGTCCAAGCTTTAAGATGCATTTGCTTACCATCTCTCTTTTTTTAATGAATATGCATATACCTGCATGCTTATAACAGAATCGAGAATGTACTGTTTCACTACACATGCTACGGCACAGTTCTTTCTGCTTCCATGTCTCCTTCTGGAGACATACAGACCTCAGAGATACAAGAAGCCAAAGCAGGCCAGGAACTCTTTGTTAGCACTCAAAATGCATCCCACACAAGGCAGCCCACCCTTCCTCCCTCCTTCTGTCCTTTCTTCCTGCTTCCCAGGCAGCCCCTCCCACTGGCAGGCAGAAAAAAGCCCTCCAGGAAGGCTCTTCTGTCATCTTGAGCTGAAATTGGCCCCTTTGAGCCTCCACGTTGTTGGCCTGGCCTCCTGAAAGGACATGCATCTCAAACACCTAGATCTACACTCACTGTCACTCTTCTTGGTCATGTTATTAAACCCTGGCACTCAGGTAGAATGGCAAGTATCTTCTAGTTCTTTGTGATCATCCATGTTTTTCAAATTTCACATATAATATTACTTGTCTGTTGTTCTATCATTCAGCCCTTCAATAGCTAAATTCTTAAATGCCAACAATGCATGGTAGTTATCCTTTATCTGCAGTTTCAGTTACCTACAGTCAGATTTTTTTTTTTTTTTTTTTTTTTTTTTTTTTTTTTTTTTTTTTTTTTTTTTTTTTTTTTTTTTTTTTTTTTTTTTTTTTTTTTTTTTTTTTTTTTTTTTTTTGTCTTTTTGAGACAGGGTCTCACTATGCAGTTGAGGCTCGCCTTGAGCTCACTCTTGTAGCCCAGGCTGGTCTCAAACTCGCACCAATCCTCCTGCCTCAGCCTCCCGAGTGCTGGGATTACAAGCATGCGCCACCACGCCTGGCCCTACAGTCAGATTTTGCCAGAAAATATTAAATGGAAATTTCAAAAAATAAACAATTCATAATGTAAATAATTTTCATTACACTATATAGTTATAACTGAACTATTTTGTCATTAGTTACTGCTGTTAATCTCTTACTGTCTCTGATTTATAAATCAAACTTCATTATGGTCCTGGGGGTTGTGTTAAGTGGTACAATATATAGTTAGCATATGTAAGGCCCTAGGTTCAATCCTCAGGACCAAAAAAAAACAGAGAAGTTATCATCGGTATGTATGTAATATAGGCTACAACATGGCCTATGGGTTGATACTAGCCACACTGTCAGGTATCCTCTGAGGGTCCTCAAATGCCACTCTGTGAATAAAGGGTCCATGTTCTCTACTGTGCCATTTCACCCTACACTGTGCTTCTGCGACTCCTCAGCAACTGGCCAGAGCCTCAAAACTGCTGTGACAGACCCACCCAAAGAAGCACCAGGGACTCACATCTGTCTCTCCACACCCACATAGACAGCATGGGAAACTTCTTTCAGTACCTTGCCAAGATAGCTTTTGGTTTTCCTATCAGGCTGATAATAGATATGTTGAGTGAATTTGGTAATAAAAGTTCCTGGGAGGTCTGTATGACATGATTATTAAATTAATTCTGGAATAAGCATAGTTCTTTGTAGCATGCTCCCAGACCATCTGTTTAACAAATCTAGAATGCTGTTGAGTGACATTAAGCTGACATGCCAAAAGCTGATTTCTGTTCCTCTTAACAATCAGGACATTTTGCTCCCTCTGGCTGGTTAGTCGTTGCTCTCTTCCCTAACCTATCCTGAGCCTCGTCTCCCCCTTAAGCCATACTGGATCAGTCAGCAGACTCAGCCCTTCTGGAATGTCAGTGTCCACCACAACCCAATGCAAGAGCAGATAGTGAGTACTGCTGCCCACAAGGGCCTGCTGCTCGCCAGGCCCTGTGCTCAAGGACTTCATCTCATGCAGCACCACCTCATGCTTTGGAACATACACACAGCTTTAATCACCTTGGCGTCAGCTGCTGTTGTCTCCTCCACTTAGCAGATGAGGAAACCGGGGCTCAGAGAATCAGGCTCCTTTGCTCCACAGCTCACCAAGGAATGAGGACTGAGTCATGATTCCAAACCTGGGTGTAGTTCTTATGCCCTTTCCTTCTACCATGTCACTAGGCTTTCTTTTCTTTTTTATTTGGTATGTATATTTGCATGCACATGTGTTACAGAGGATCCCAGATATGTCTGAACTGAGCTATGTGTGTATGTATATATATATATATATATATATATATATATATTCTTTTCTTTTGAGACAAGATGTCACTAAATCACCCAGGTTGGGCTTGAACTTGGGATCCCCTTGCCTCTAGCCTGCCAAGCACCTGGGATTTCAGACATGCACTGCCACACCTGGCTGGGGCTTCTAACTCTCTTTGGCATCTGTTGTGCAGTACTCACCAGGACCACAGGTACACAGCAAGTGCTCCCCAGAACTTTTCTTGAGCACTGGCCCTGCTTCAGCTTCTTCCTGGACACCAGCAGCATCCTTCACCTCCAGTCCAGAGGGCAAGAAGAAGACTAGAGGGCCAGACAGGTGCTTCCAGGGGGCCAGCCCAGTGGTCCCATTCTTGCTGCAGGATGAGAGGAGCCAGTGCAGAAACCAGAATCCAAGGGATGTGCCCACCTTGGAGACTAGGGAGAAGTTTCCACTTCTTGTTCTCTTCCCTTGAGCCCCAGGGACTGAAGCCCCCTGCTAACGATCCTGATGATTTAATTCTCACCAGGCCCTTCTTGGCTGGTAAATTATTTTCCTCCCAGCCCATTAAAGGGGCCTCACCTCATAACTACTTGACAAAACACAGCCATGTGGGGAGAGGTGGCAACCTGGGGACCCTTCTCAGCTTCCAGGAGCTGAATTCCAGTTGCCACACATGCAGGGATTGAGGGGCACCTCTCAGACTTTCATCCATTCCCAAGAGTCACTGGCCAGGAGGGCCTCAGGGAGGTGAGGCTGATCCTATTTTTGTGGAAGAAGAGGTGTCTGGCAGAAGGGTTCTGCTAGACAGGAAGATGGAGGAATAAGCAAAGTCATGGAGGTGGGAGTGGGCTCAAACATTCAGGTGACAAGAAGTAACCCTGCCTAGACGGACCTTCACTATTTTCACCCAGACAATGAAAGACTCCAAAATATTCCAGAAACTCCCAGAAAGCTGAGGGAGCTGTGTCAGAGGTCATGCTCCTGTGCCTAAGGACCAGTCTTGGTGCTAAACACAGAAAGCACAGCACTGGGACTGGGTTCCCAAGCTTGGCACAGCCACCCTACCTCTCCAGCCCAGGAAGGAGGGCACCTCCTCCTCCCTCCCGTTCCTCCCTCGCCAGTGTATCTTGAAGTACAGGTATCCGGCATCATGGCAGCTCTTCTGTAGCCTCCCCCCACTCAGGCACTGGCACAGTGCACCTGTCATTCTGTCTGGCATATTCTCTCACACACTTACATTGCTCCCCCAGTGCCTGATACTCTACAGTGGCTTCCTAATGTCCTGAGGTCCAGCACCCTCTGTGGACTTGTCCCCTCTTCTCTCCAGTGCCACACTAAGCTCCTAAAATATTCTGGCTGGGTTTTGGACCTTTTGCTAATTTATGATTGCCACTCCATCCCAGCAGTAACGTTTACATGTGTTTAACCTTCCTGAACCTGAGATGAACAGTGCACTTGGCAGTGGTTGCAGACCAGGAGGGACGCACAGGACTCATATCCTAGTGGCTTACCTCCATAGCCCATCTTCCTAGTAAACATTAGAGTATGGCTTCTTGAGAACTTTTGGAGTACCGGCAGCAGCCCCCCTCCAACCCACATTCACCAAAGCCCCTCAGCATTTATGGTTTCTGCCCACGACACCTCCGTGAAGCTTGCACTGATGCCCTCTCAGGGTAAGAGCAGTGGCGCCCCTACTTTGCTGCACACTGGTGTCTCCTGGGAATCTTTAAAACTGCTGATTCTTAGGCCTAGGGTATAGCTCAATGGCAGAGTGGTTATTTATATGTGTGAGGCCCTGGGCTTGATCCCCACAGTACAAAATGAAACATGCTGATATATCACGATGCAAAATGCATGTCTTACTGCAAGTCATGGTCACAAAAGTTTGCAGAACACTAGCTTAGAGAAAAAGGCTCCACCTAATCACTTCAATCCCAGGCTCCCAGGCCGGCTGGCGCTAGAAGGGCGATGTCGCCCTCTGCTGGGCGCCTGTGGCACTGCAGTAGCACCTGGAACCTGGGACGGGGTACGAGGACACTACAATGGGCTACTGAGGAGTTCTTGGAGTGTCAATCTCAGGACAGGAATATCAAATGTAACAAACTTTAGGAGCAAAGTTTGCCTTATTTCTATCTCCAAAATAAATACTTTCCTGGTCATTGACCCCACTGTCAGAATTATGGACGCTCTTCCCAGGTAAAGGTGAAGCTAGGGGTGTAAGGGAAGACCAGATGCTCGTCTCCACTGTGGCCTACAGTCCCACCAGCACTGAAGAAACTAAAGAAGGTGGCTGTCCAGTCTGTGAGCTAGTCACAGTCATTTAAAGACTTCACTAATCCCCTATGATGGATGTCAACATTATACTTAGCTACATTGTACCAATAAACTTATTTTAAAATATTGATTAACACCCAGGTGGGAAAGGTGAAGGTGTCTTTTTCAAGTTGCAAGCAAAGGGAGTGTGCAGTCCAGAGCACATGAAGCAGCTCCTGGGAGGCAGGTAATCATGTATTCTGGATCACGAAATTTTTGCTCCTACCTCCCTATACTCACTTTAAAGATAACACAAAGTAAATGGGTGATTTCTGGAAGGCTTTAACTTCTAGGCAAGCCCCCCCTGGGAACAGGATTAGAGGGTAGGTGGAGTGGGGTGGGACCTTTACCCCAGCTTTGCTCTGTCTTTCAGGGGTAGAGTTAATCCCCAACAAAAGGAGACATAGGTCTTTGTAGAGTGGAGCCTTCCCAGTTTAGAGCAGCTGCAGCAGGAGTGAGTGTAGAGACATCCTCAGACCTAATGTAGTTTGCAGCCTTGCTGAGAGCACCTTCTCAGCGTTTCTCCATAACTGTCTGCTACTTGGGGATGAGGCTAAGACAATCCTTGTGCTCACTTCTGGAACACCCCAGGCAAGAAAAAGGTCAGATTCCCTCAAAGAAACCCCCTTGAGAGGTTTCTGTTTGCCTCAGACACCCTGGGGGCAGGACTGGCATGGCACATGATGCCAAGGATCAAATTGTGTTCCCTGCAGTTGCCTAAGCTTGCCTAAGCTGACATTTTAGTCTGCTGAGCTATCTTACTGGTCCCAAGAGAAGTTTTTATAGAGTTGAAAGGGAAAAGTACAGAGGCAGACTACTTGGCTGTCTTTGATTTTTTTTTTAACAATATGCATCAGAGTGACCAGTCTTTTCTAGGAGACAGCAGTAACAGGCACTATTATCTGGCCACTCAAAAGACTAGGGGAAGCGGGGAAAGACATCTGTTACATCAGTACCTGTCTCTTCTGGCCTCAGAGGAAGTTTTCCCTACCTAGACCATGCCAGTCACCTATGGTCTGCTTACATATGTCCCTAAGCTCACTCTCCACCAATCATTCTCATTATTGCATCCCTTTACCATCAGCACATATCACAGCATATATAATACATATGATCATATATGATTAACGCCAAGAATGCACTACAATTGAACTGCTTCCCAGTTCTATTCATTTATTTTTTGAGACAAGGTCTTACACTGCCCAGGTTGGCTTTACAGCTGTGATCTTCCTGCCTCAGCCTCCCAAGTAGCCAGAATTATAGATGTGCACCACTGCTCCAGGCTTCCAATATCTTTCAACTCTTCCTTGATCCTTACGTCCCTCTAGCTAATCCCAGCCTCCCCTCTTTTCCTTTACCTCCTAGTTCCTGGAAAGCCTATCTTCATCAACTGCCTTGCAGGCCTGTTTTTCTCTCACTCCAAACTAGCTGCTGCTCTACAATGCCGATGAAGTTGCTTTGACAAAGGCCTGTGTTGCTAAGCTAGATGGACAGTTACTGGCTCTTACTTCCTTAGACCCCTCTGCTGCACTGCCCTGCCCATCCTAGTGGCCCCATACAGCAGTTCTGGCTTTTAACAGTGCCCCTCTCACCATGCCTTGACAGTCTCCTAGAGGAGTACTTCCCAACCTCAGCACCGCTGATGGGTTGGACAATTTGTTGAAGCTGACTTGTATGCTGTACATTATTGCATATTTAGTGGCATCATTGACCTCTACTCATGGGACAGCTACAGTAGTAGCTGTTCCCTAATAACCAAAAGTCCATCAGTTGTCAAATGTTCCCCGAGTGACAAGCTGGTCCCAGGTTGTGAGCCACCTTATAAGGGTGTTTTCTCTTCCACTGGCCTCAAATTTTCCTTAGGCTTGTGGCTTTATCTGCTTCCACATGCTAGTACATAAATCCACATTTCCTAAGGGCACGTGGCCATTGTTTGGTTCCCATTTCCATGGAATAACTCTTCAGCACCCCAAGCTCAGAGTGAACTCTCTCTCCCTGCCTTTGTTATAGATCTGGAGCCCAAGATAAGCAGTTAAGTGGTTTAACTGGAAGGAAGTCTCAGGAAATAGGAACTGAGAGTTAAAAAGTAAGAGAGGGCCAGCCAAATAGCTCAGTGGGTTAAAGCACCTGCAAGCAGGCACAGGTGCCAGGGGTTTGATCCCCGGGTCTGCCATGCTGGCCCCACCCCTGGGGCACACTGTGATGGCAGTTGAGACTGGGAGTGGTAGCATGCACTCATCCCAGCTCTTGGGAGGCTGCAAACAGGTGGATCACAAGTTTGACATAGTAGTGAGATCCTGAACATCTTGTAGACCCGTCCCTAAAATCGGGGGGTCAGTAAGGTCCATCATCCAAGTCATGAGCAATGGAGGTTCAATGCCTCCAGGATCTGCTAAGCTGTAGAGAGAACGACTCCTAGAACTGTCCAACCAAGAGATCTAGACATTTGTCACCTGGCTCAGAAGTTGACAGGACATTTACTAACCCTCCACTATTGAAGGTGTCCTACGGCCATTGACTCTTTTAACTTCAGGGCTACTTTTGAACCAAACGGGCCAGACAGTCCTGTGGCTTTGGAGAAGATCCTCAAACAGCAATCAGAATGATACACCTCATGGACTCAGGTCAGCTTAAGCCTAAGCACACACAAAACTGTAGAGTGCAGCTGTAGCTGAAGTTAGGGCTTGATGAAAGGAATGTAATACAGGGCTTCCCAGATGGTCTGCTCCAACTATCACCCAACTCATGCCCCATATGAAACCCATTTTATCATTAAGTTACCAAGGTGGTAGACAGAAATTATACAGATAAGTTAATGGAACAAACTATAGCACTGCTCACTGCTGCAGATCTAGAGGCCGAAATTGCTGATTATTATCTTCCCTTACCATCTAGTCTAGACATTTCTCATTCTCAGCAGGCACTTTAGCCAATCCAGTTCGTGCTACCTGATGAGTTGAGTCAGACCTACACCCTTGAAGGGTCTGCACCTCTGCTGACTTGCCTTCTCACACCTTGGCTGCTGCCCAGGCCCATTCTGTGACATCACTGGGCACGAGTTCCAGGCATTTTTTCACCTCATATAAATAGACCACTGACAGTGAAGGAGAGACTAATACTACTGCATCCAACCTTTGTTCCTAGACCTGTATCCTGGCAACTAGAGATGCAGTGCCACAAATCATTGTACTCTGGGTGGCAGAAGCCAACTGTCTCTCATTCTTGAGTTGGTGCGTCAGGTCAGTTTTCAATAAACCACCCCATCAGTCGAGTTAGTCTGCTTCTGCTCACTGGGTCTATGCTACTCCAATGGATTCCTTGAAGAATCCATTTCTGACCCCTTCTGCCATAAAACAAACCTTAGGCCTGGCTGCCTTTGCCAAATTGGAAGTGCCAACATGAGCAGTATGCTTCCAAGCAGCTGGCTGACTGAGGACGTGGGGCTGACACATCAAGTGAGTAGAGGCACCGCCTTGAGCTGTGGACCCTCACTCATCACCACAGCAGGGAAGTCACTTAGGGACAAAGCTAGTTTCCTCAGGGTAAACCTGCTGCTGCCCACCTGGTTGTCCAGGGTCTTCTGTGGTGGATGTTCTGGTGAAAATGGTGCCCATTCCTACAGGACTACCCACATACCTCTTCGCAGACCTCCTTGTCAGCATCCGCCTTTTTTCTTTCTGGCCCCTAGCCAAACAATTTACTGCCCAGACTACATGTGAATCTTTATAAAACATGCTCTACTCTTTCCCTCCTATACCAAATTGCATAGATATACTCGAACAGGCTCCAAGCTCCATCCACTGGCAGTTTTCTCTTACAACTGTATCTCAGGCCAACTTGACTATGACTTTAAGTGGAAACAACAGTCCATTTTTGACTGACATCAACACGCTGAACCAGGCATAGAATTATTCTTCCTCTAACAGCTGGTCACAGGAAAACCCTTGGTGTGATCTGATGGCAAGTCACCACCACAAGGAAAATATCCTAGAACCCCAAAGAAGAGGGATGCACAGCTCACCTGTGCTTACAGCTCACTGGGGCCCACTAGCCCCTGCCCCCATACCCAATCCTAGATAGGCTTCATCTATCCTATAATAGATTGCTGTTGGGTCTGCCTAAATTTATGACTGGCCCAGCCCACAAGAAGCTTCTCTGACCTCTTAATACCTCAGGATCAGATGTTCTGTCTCTACTGCTCAAAAGCATTCTGGGAATTGCTTTTCAAAAGGTGAATAGTTTTCTGCACAAGGCAGCTTACTCCAAGATCCTTCAAAGTCCAGATTCCACAATGCATTCTTGAATGTCAATTGCAGGCCACGTAGTGCAAACAGCGGAGCAGGTTTCAGCATAGCCTGACTTGTGCTGCAGTGCCCCCAGTTGCTCTAAGCCAGGAAATAACCTGGAGCAGTATTTCTTTTGGTACGTTTGCAGTAAAGCATCTTTACATTCCCTGTGTGGAGTTGGTATAAGTACATAACACAGCTCAATTCCTTTTCCCTGACCCCTTCTATCCTCAGTCCTTCCCCCTCCATTCCTTGATCCACTTCTCATATAAGATCTCCCTACTTTCAGTTATTTTACTTTGCCTACATTTATAATTTGGGTTTGTGATGTTCAAGCTTGTGTACTTATTTATGTTTGTGTCTTCCTGACAGCCACGAGTACAAAGGCAATTAACTCTTTTTTTTTTTTTTTTGCGGAACTGGGGATCGAACTCAGGACCTTGTACTTGCCAAGCAGGCACTTGTGCCCGAGCTAACTCCCTGGCCCCATCTCATTCTTAACATTATCATCTCAAGGTACATCCATTTTCTTACAAATGACTCAAGTGTATCCATCTTTATGGCAGAGTAGTGCTGCAGTGTGTACAACTACCACATTTTCTGTACCCATCTGTTGACAGGCATATAGGTTGCTTCCAAAGTCTAGCTATTATAAATTGTGCTGCTATAAACATGGGTATGCATGTGACACTATCACATGACGACTGTAGCTCTTCTGGCAAGATAACAGGGAGAGTAGCTAGGTCAAATGGATTTCTAGTTGTATTTTGAGTAATCTCTACACTGATATCCATATTGGTTGTACTATTTTACATTCCCACCAACAGCTGTACAAATGCTGGCAACACTGGCATTCTCCAAAGTTGGCAGGCACTGTGTCCTCCTAACAGTAGAGAGGACAAAGGCAATTAAAAACTTATGCCCAACTGAAGAGGGCTGTGACAAGGGACGGCCAGCAGCTTCCACTGCTCTCTCCAAACTGGACCCTTTGTATTTCCTACTTGGGGGATGACTCTTCCTCACCCATGGGCTTTGCACTCACCTCCCACTCTACCACCAATTCCTACAAACTCAACCTCTTAAAACACATTGCTCTCCTTTCCATCTGCCATTACTGCTGCAATTCAGCTTCCTCACACTTGCTTCCTGCCAAAATGTCCTAATAAAATCTTCCAATCCCAAATATCATTCTCCAATGTGTTTTTTTCTACCAGGAAGAGCTGTCCTCATTCCTCCCTCTATACCATTATCTTACTGCTCCTCAATCATTTCAGGGGTACAGTCACGCTGCCATTATGTACTTAAGGTCCATGTCCTGCCTTTGAATACAAGCTTTTTGAAGGTAATAAGCATGGTCTCCCTAGCTGGGGTGTCTGTGGGATGCCCTTCAAGGCCCTTCATCACACAGCTTTGATGCCATTAGCTTATTTCCCACTGTTTCCTCTGTGAGTTATGCTCTTTCATTCCCCTGCCTTGCCTCAACTTTGTACCTGAATGACACCCATACCCTTGACTCTCCACTTTGTCAGAAACCATGACTTCTTACTGAGCCTATAAATGCAGCTGAAGAAGTCTTATGCTTCTCCTAGAGCTCTTCCATCATGTTAATTCCATCTCACCAGCTGGCTTAGAGAGGCTTCTTTTCGTTTTCCCAATAGCTTTCAAATACCTTAGTATTTGTCAGACTTTTTGACATTTTTCGTTGTTGTTTTGTTTGGGGGGGTGGAGGCAGGGACTGGGAATCAAACTCAGGACCTCTTGTTTACACCAGGCAGGCACTGCACCACTGAGCTAAATCCCCTGTCCAACAGTTGTTTGTTGTATCAGAGAGAGCCAGCTACTTGAGAATGAGGCCCAGCTCTACGGTCTGGCCCAATGCCTAGCACACAGCCAATAAGTATATTAAGGGTTGGCTGCACCAGTGAAATTTGTTGTCTAGAGATAGCAAACTAACTGGCAGCCCTTATGCTAAGTCAGGCCTGAAGATGAGTTTTGTTTGGCCCTGCCAGAGCTAGGCCAAATAGGATTAATCCAGGTTTTATGGCTGGCAAGACTTAAAAGATAGACTTAGTCTCAATTCCTTTTGGTTTACTCCTTAGCAAGTCAAACATGTAGCCAGCAACTATCATCAGACCAAGGATATAAATTACCACCTGGAGAAGCACCGAGTTGCTTACCTCAAATCCAAGTGTCAGAAGCCTGCATAGATTGAAGGTCAGTGCACCAGCACTCCCTCCCCACCCCTTAGGTTTCCTGTCTTTTTACTCCAAGCCAGGAGAGGCTCTCAGGGTGGAGAGTAGGAAAGATAGCATATCAGAAAGAGGTCCCACCTATTTTATTTTTTACTGCACCAACAGGCCTACTCAAGTGATATGTTCCATAAGCCTGGCCATTATCAAACACATTTACAAACCAGAAATTTCACATTGGCATTCTAAAAACCTAGACTTTTGTTTCCTTTGGAAAAATCCACAGACCTGCAACATCAAGCTATACTTTCCTGAGCAAGAGCTACAGCCTCCCTCTTTGGCCAAATACAAGTTCTCTCATTCATCATGCTCTTTCTTTATCCTTTATATCTTGACTTACTGAGGCAGTTTCAGTACCACAGCTTTGCTGCTGTCCCTGTTTGAGTCTGCAATTATCAACCTTTCCACACTATCCACTTACCTTATCTGATCCCTCATAATCAAGGGATCATAGTAAGCCCATCAGTATTCCCACTTCACAGATGAAGGTGGGACCCACACCCACAGAGGAGTCTGGCCTCATAAGCCTCAGCTTATCAGCAGTAAAGGCAGGACTTGAACCCAACCTTGGGAATTTTTTTCTCCCACAAAGACTAGTGCATGGCTGGTGATCTATGGCAAGGATCTGACCTTTCTCCACTCGTTCACTCTTGGAAAACCCTAAGCAGTGGATACTAACCCCATTCTAGGGAGTCACCTGGAGTGAAAATAATAGTAATAATCAAGTGAACTGCCCTACTTTGGTTACACTGGTTGTTAAAACAGTAACAAGTTCAATTCAGGCTGGTAAGTAAATAGCCCTTCTGCTATGCTCCCTGTCCCCAGAATTTCAGTCTAGCTATGACAGAATTAATGTCAAACCTGCCATGGATGAGGGTTCCTGTGGCAGCTATCCCTACAGTGCTCATTCTAACTGGCTGGTGCCTAAAAGGATGTTGGAAAGATTCTGAGTATTTCACCACTGACTGAAAGATTTACATTTTTAATGTAATAGCAAATCTACTCTGGCAAGGACCCAAAGAGCTAATCAGCAGAATTAAATCAAGACTTGGGAGTTGTGGAAGAACACTAGAATAGATAAAAAATACCCAGGCCTATTTATACCACAGCCTGAGCATGGGCTGCCTTGGCACCTTTGAGGCTACTAGCAACCGCAGAGATCAAAACTAAGAAACTTTTTTTTTTTCCTAAGCCAAAAACTAAGAAACAGACCATGAATAAATGCAGCAAAATCTTGAGATGGTGAAGGCATATGGAGAAATTATCCCTACCCCATCCAGTGCCCAAAGGACACAGTTCTTACCACTCTGGCAAGAGGTCAGCTGTCAGACAGAGGTCCTTGGAGGATTGCAAACATGTGGGGCAAAAATCAGGGTCCCAAGAGCTCCAAGGATTTCCCTGTGGGAACCCAGCCATGACCATAGTTGCAGCAAGCCACACTGTCTTTTGCAGTACGTAGGTTTCCTGAAGTCTCATGTAAAGTCAGCCAGTGAGGAAGCTGATCATGCTTCCAATTACCATCATTTGTTCTTCTGGACCCGAGAGCTGGACTGCACCTTCCTACTATCCTTTTTATCTAAACTTCGATTCTGTAAAGAATGTAGCACCTTGTTCTTGCCAAGATATTAACACAAAGTATTGTACCTTCAGTCTCAAAAGTAATAGGCATCTAATATGTACTTCACGTACCACAAATTCATCCTTTTTTTTTTTTTTTTTTTTTTGTCTTTTTGAGACAGGGTCTCGCTATGCAGTTGAGGCTGGCCTTGAGCTCACTTTTGTAGCCCAGGCTGGCCTCAAACTCACACCAATCCTCCTGCCTCAGCCTCCCAAAGTGCTGGGATTACAGGCGTGAGCCACCACGCCCGGCATCCTTTTAATGTGTATAAATCAGTGTGCTTTAGTATAGAGGTGGGACCATCACCATTAAGTACTGTTGGGGTAATTTCATCATTCCCAAAGGAAACCCTTTGCCCCTGGCAGTCACTATTTCCACCTTCTCCCAGTCTCTCCCAGTCTCTCACAAGGTTTATTTTTATAAACCTATCAACTCCAGACATTTTTTATAAACAGGAGACTATGCAGTTTTTCACAACTAGCTTCCTTTTTATTTACCATACTGACTTAAGGACTATCCATGTATTGGTACTATTTATGGCTAATAGTATTATTTAACCATTTGCGGAACAAATTATTTTCCAAAGTGGATGCACCATTCTACACTACCCACCAGCAGTGTGTGGTGTATAAAGGTCCTAATTTCTCCACTTCCCTAACAAATATTGTTGCATGCTTTTTAACTCTACACAGCCTACTAGGGTGAGGTAGCATCTCACTGCAATCTTTACTAGTATCTAATGATGGACTATGTTTTCTTATGCTTGACCAATTATGTATTTTCCCTGAAGAAATCTCTTTTCTTTTGAGTCTCACTATGCAACCCAGGTTTGGTCTCAGACTTGTGGTGATCCTCTTGTGTCAGCCTCCTAAATGCTGGGACTGTATATATATGCCACCATGCCTGGTTCCTTTGTCTATTTTGAAACTGGCTTTTCTTGAGTTGTAGGAGTGCTTAATATAGTACAGATACAGGTTTGATTACATTAGTTTGCAAATATGTTTTCCTACTCTAGGGAATGTCTTTTCAATTTTTATTTTTAATTTTGTTGTTTTGAAACAAGGTCTCACTAGGTAACCCAGGCTGGCCTTGAAGATCAAGTCCCTGTGTCCCCACTGTCTGGTCTTTCCAGTTTTCCTAAATGTTATCATGTACATGTTCTGCAACTTGCTTCTTCTCAAATCTGTGCTATTGAGGTTAATCCATGTTGGTATGATCAATACAGGTGTGTAGGTACAGCTCTGCTTGATTCATTTCCATGGTGGCTTAACACTGCACATACATTTTGTACCCATGATGGATATACATTGAAATAAGCAAAAGTTGGGGGAAAAAATTACCAAGTACTTTGAGCACATGAACTAGTTTCTCTAAAGCCACGGTTTTGCACATCTTTTACAGTTAACACACTTTAGGTTTCTTACAGTTAACATATTTCACATCTGACTCTTATACATACACACTTGTGTAGGTGTGTACTGATACATAGTGAACCTAAGTTCACTTTACAATACTGTTTGCAGTTATTTTATTATCTTAGTCCCTTAAAGAAATAGATCAAAGCAAGCTGGTAAATACAAAATTCATTCCGTGATGTTCCTATGGCAGCTACAATCTCAGCTCAAACATTGACCAAAGATTTTATCCCAAGAGTGAAAACTGCTGGATCATGGCACAGTCATACTCATGTGTTCAGTTTTACCAGACATTTCTAAATCTCCAACTGTTGAAGCAAATTACGCACATATATGCTGGCAAGAAAATTGCAGTTATTGTCTTCTGGTTGGATCTAAGTGTATTTATATGTGAATATCATATCATAGTACAAATTTGCATTTCCAAAGTTAGTAGTGAGCCCATATATCTTTTCCTATTTATTGGATCTATATTTTCCTATTTCATAAACTAGGGATCTAGAGAAGTATGTGCACGGCCATTCCAGAGACAAAGCTGGGACACACTCAGATGTGTGGTTCTGACCAAGGTAGGTCAAACATTACCTACTCAGCAATACTTCTACTTCTTCTCAGGCCAGCATAAGGTAAAATCAACAGGAAAAAAAAAAAAAAACTGAAGAAACAGGTTTTCTTTTTCTTTAATTTTATTATTTTATTTATTTATTTATTTTCCTTGTTTCAGAACTTTTGTTTGTTTATTTACTTATTTTTATGGCCGGCACAGCCTGCCCTGAGGGCAGGGCTGGAGCAGCATGTAGTGCTGGGGATCGAACCACGGTCCCTGAAGCCGCCTAAGCTTTCCTAAGCAGGTGCATTAGACCACTAAGCCATCCTGCTGGGCCTCTTTTTCTTCAAGTTATAAAGTCCTCATAAGAAATGTTAAAGCAAAACCTGCTCTTGCAAAATCCAACTATGATAGTCTGGGTACAATTACTCTTCCATTCCCCATTTTCCAATCTGCAAAATTATGAAAATAATTTGTACCATTTCTTATGCCACATGTAAATTTCAAAATAAGTGTTCTTTTAAAAAGTTTGAGTCAAGTGTGGTAGCACATGTTTGTAATCTTGCACCTGGGAGTTGAGGCAGGACCACCTCAAATTCAAGGTCAGCCTGGACTACACAGCAAGACCCTGTCTCAAACCCCAAAACAAAACAAAGTATTTGAAATAAAACAGCTCAAAGAATCAAGCTTGTATGGGTGTCCATCAACCAATGCTGTCTGAAAGCTTACATGATAGCAGCAAAGAGTAGTTTTTTAAATAGTTTTGGAGTAACGGCTCTCAAGTTTCTGCCTGAAAAGCCCAATAACTCTGCAGAATAATAAATTACTCCCTAAAATAACACAGCCCAACCTTTCAGTCTCAGAAAAAAATCTAAAACTCTTTTAAATTTATAGGTTTAAAAACCAAACGTAGATATGTGGCTTTCCTGGGTCAAACCTTCTATAGCTCATTTACCCAGCCTTTGGCCTGCTCCTTCTGTTTCAGTATTCACATCCATCCTCAAGTCACATGCTGTTTATTTCAAGGTTAGCTATAAGAGTGAGGGCTCAGCAGTCCTGAATATTTTATTTTCCTACTCCCTGGATGGAAAAGGCAGAGAAAACAAGCAACTCTCATTCCTCTGAGGTGTCAGTTATCAAAGCACAAAGGAGAGGTTAGTACCAGCTTCTTTCATTAAGCAGCAAAGTCAGATAGATAGAATTTACAGTCCAGGGACATTCCCAACCAGCAGGCCAAGATCTAGGAACAGGTCCTAGTTATAATAGTTGCTGCTGCCACAGTTCTCCAAAGAGGTTTCATTTTGTTGCCAGCACTCATTTCTATCCTTTACACAGCCACCATACATACTAAATGGCAGGGTAAGGCTTGGCAGAAGCAAACAGTAAAGCCTAAAGGAATCCCTGCCTTAAGTCATGACTACCATGAAGACATGCCACATGAGGAGCAGACCAATGCAGCCCTGAATTGAGCCACAGAAACATCCTTTGACAGTGCAAGTTCTGAATCTCTGAAATTCATGATCATCATTTGCATTGTTGATTGCTCCTTCTACTACACTCGCCCCTTCACCCCTTTCTTGCATTTGTTGTTTATTTGTTTCAAAACAAGGCTTCACTACACAGTTTAGGCTGGCCTTGAACTCACTTTGTTGATCAGGATAGCCTCCAACTGGAAAGTAATCCTCCTGAATGCTTGGATTACCGGTGTGTGTCACCATGCCTGGTATCCCTTTTCCTGCCTTCTTTTGTTCCTACAGCAAAGGAGCAAATTCTCTCAAAGTTCAACTGGAGCCCAGAAACTTCTCCATTTCTGTGTATATGTGCTCTCAAACATGGAGCTAAGGAAGTAATACAAACCACAGTTACCAATGATCTGGGGACTACTCCACAGAACAGTAAGAAGATTAAAACCCTGAAGACATCACCTTGACTTGGTTGTAAAACTGAAGCTGAAATGATACGTGTATATTTAGTAAAGATTTATCTATAAACTTTCTTTTAGATTGAAATTATAAATAGCTGGCATCTACTGCAAAAAATAAACTTATAAAGGAAGGGAAGGCCTAAAGACAGCAAATAGAAGGAAGAAGCCCAAATGAGATTAAGGAATAACCAGGAACTTGAAAGGCTTTGACTTGAGCCTGTTCTTCAAAGGCAGCATTCAAGGACAAATGGGTTCAAAAGTACAGTTCTAGGTAACTTTCTGCTAGGGTCAAAGAGTTTTCACAGGGATTAAAATGTCTAGATCTCAAATATAAGTCAGCATACAAGTATTTTTAAAAATGTAAACTAGGGCTTGGGAGATAGCTCAGTGGTAGAACACTTGTTTAAAATGTGCAAGATCCTGAGTTGAATCCCCAACTGTCAAAAACAGAAACACAAGATCCGAAAACATTTTCTACTTATTAACAAGGTATTTCATAGTTATTAACAGATCTCTTGCTTGTACATGCAGAAATAAAAACTCCCAAGGAAAACTGAGATTTAGGAGTTGGACAGCTTAATAAAGAAGGGTTTCACCCATTCTCCTTCATGTGAAATTGTAAACTATGATATACTGATAACCAAATTTTAAAAACCTGAAAAGTAGACTCAAACTAGGGGACAAAATCTTGATGCTACTTTTAAAACACCTTATCGTGTAGGTACTCGCTTCAATGCAGCTGCAGCGTCTTAATCTTAACAAGCCCATCTCTGGGCAAAAACCATACAGAGTTTCATACCCAGGAGCAGAGTTTCATACCCAGAGCTTTCAGCCCTCTCTGAGCTCTCTTACTGGTCCTAACTAGAAAGGGAAATAGGGGCTACAGGATCGCTAATGTGCAGCTATTTTTAATCTAGATCTGATACATCACAGGCTACTTGCCAAACATCTTGGGAATAGAATTCAGCTATCATTTGGAATAAATCAGGCATTTTATAACAATCTATTAACAAAATATAATCTTTTACATTCAAAGGTATCCTGGGAGCTGCTCTGGGCACCAACTAATTAACTAAAGCAGACAGTTAAAAAAAAAAAAAATTCTCAGAAAATATTATTGTTTAAATACACTCTATTTTATTTTGTCTTAAAATAGTTTAACCTTTATGCTACAGACTTATTTCAAAAAACAGAAAGTCTTATCTTGCACCAAAAAATATATATATATATCACTCTGTTTTATTATTTTTTTCTCCAAAGACCATTAAATACTAAATGGGAACAAAAACTAAGTAATGAATGTAAAGAACCAAATTTCATTTTAAAAACTAGAGTTGCACATTTGGAAACATTACTTCTACGCAATGATTTGTTGTCACTGCATCAAGTCCACACTTACACCCCAGCAACAGCAGATCTGTGGACCGCCAAGTGCATCAGTTCCTAGCCACACAATGGCTGACATTCCATGTTCATGGTAAGAGAAGCAAAAGGCTCAATGACCTTTCTACTCTTTTAAAACACAAAACAACAACAAAAAATTCCTAGTTATCCAGTGATTTTTTAAAAAGATCACTACCCTTTAAATTTGTTAAAAGGATAAGTAGTGTTTTAAATAAAATGAAAAAATACAACAGCATTGGACTAAAATATGTGATTATTTTAAACAAACAGTGCACAATCTGAGGAAGTTAGGTTAGGGTGCAACCATTTTTATATATACATGGAAGTCACATCATACACATATTGGAGAACAAGGATTAGGGGCTCAGCTCTTTGCCTTTAAAAAAAAAAAAAAAAAGTGTGTGGGGTGGGCCTTAAAACCAGAAGACAAAACTGTGTCTCCAGCTTCCTTAAAAACCTTGTAGCATAGTGTAAAAAGCAGGCAACAAATTTATCTTAAGTTACCTTTGTGTCAATCTGTAAAAAGTAAATATGAACAAATAAGTGAAGTAGCATATCAGACAGTTCCTGACAACAAAAGTGGAGTTTTTAGGATACCTGACTGTAAATAATTGAGTCCACCCAGTCTGGCCCCTACCATCAAAATGAAACACTACTGCTGAGCTACAATTATAAGTTACAGTGCAGTTGTGAAGAACCAACAATTAGGTTGCTGCTCTGCTTTTTCAAATTGCAGGAGAGGGAAACAAGATGTGGCATAAAGCAATCAATGGCCCCACTTTATGTTCCATTTTAACAGAGTTGGTACTCTGAATAATGTCTTATCAGGCATGAAGAACTATTTATGCTACCAAATGGGAAAATTTAGTTAAGAAAACAATCTCTTTAAAAGAAACTCCAAATGTCAGGGGATCATACAATGTTATCACTAAAACTGTGCCTGAAATCCCATCTCCACATAGCAGTGAAAGAAGAGTTGAAGGACATTTTAATTACTTTTTAGGTTAAAAGTCCCAACCCAGTAGGTAGGTAGGAATGAGAGCTGAATGTCACTGGCATCTCTTCCCTTTTCACTTTTGCCTAAATGTTTAGGTCTTAATGCCTAAACTTCTGCTCTGGTGCACCAAATCAGGTGTTCAGGGAGTTAGAAAAGGAATAAGAAAAAATTGTAACCTTATATAAAAGCAAGAGGCCAGAAAGAGTTTGGTTGTAACTCCATTCTGTCCCCATCCACAGTGTACACAGCAATTCAAAACAGTTCTCTCTTTAGCAGATGACTGTTAGGAATTAAAGAAAATATGTCATAGGAAATCACCTGATATATGATATGGAGTTGGACAAAACATATCATTAACATTAAAATAGATAATACAAAAAAAATTCTTTAAAATAAGACTGTGCCCTGATGCTGGGGGGAGGGGGGATTATAAAAACTTCAAGTCATATACTCCATCTACTCTCTTCCCAATGATTTTCCTGGAAAACACAGACCAGAAATTACACATTTCTGTTTTGTCTAGTACTTTACTTCAAGTTAAAAAAAAAAAAAAAATGTGTAACAATAAAATTCAATAAATTAATTCTAAAGTAAAATGTGAAGGTCCAAGGATACACCAGTAGTGAATCTTCAGGAGATCTTGTTTTGTTCTGGCCTTTGGGTCTTTGGTTTTTGTCTAGGATTCTGGCCATATGAGTGAGAGAATGTGATATACAAGGTTCTGAAACTGAACGTTGATGATCTTATTAACCTGACCAACTAAAAATGGGTTGGAGGAAAAAATAAAAAGTCTGTGAGAACAGAGGCCAGATCAAATGAGATGCTTTCAGAGAAGATCAAAGAACACATGCTCAAATACATCCCTGTAAAAGGAGCATACAGAAGAACTAAAGCAACAATAAGTAGGGTAAAGGAATCCAATTGTCTTTACACACATACACAAAAAGAAAAGGCCAGGCAGGTGGAGCCAGATATACTGATACATGCGCATGCAGGCTGTGTCTCATTTGGCTTGGAGGCCTCCACAGTTCCCGCCCTACAGAGTGCTTGATGTACAGCAAGCACTGGGTGAGTGTGTGTTTATTGAATGGAAACTGAAATCGGTGGTTTTCATGCTTTTAGGATCACAGATAGCCACCAAGGTATTTGGGGAGGGAGATAAAGGGTCATAGCACATCGTTTGGTTAACAGTGGAAACAAAAAAGGCACAAAACAAAAAACAAACAAAACAAAATCCACAAAAAGTGAAGTCTTCTGAGCCAATATTATTTCACTCCTCCCTGTGTTATAATACATAGTGTTCTATCTCTAGATATTGCTTTTAAAATTATTCACTAGCAGCTATAAGCTACAAGAAAAAAGGTAGGAACTAATACCACAAAATTCCAACGTTGGCATTTTCTGAATTTCCTGAAGTTTCTACTACCATTTGCTATCCTTTTAGATACTGTAACATTTACAGTATTATTAATGTGCTTTGCACCTTACATCTTGTGAAATATTTAGACTTACTGTTCAGAATGTATAGAAAAAAAAAAAATAGCTCAGCTCCAGTTTAGCTGGGGTGTTAAGCAGCAGTTATACACACCCTTTTTAGAGAGACCAACTATAAAGAAGGCACTTTCCTCTCAAATTTCCAAGTGCCTTTATACCTAAAAGTCACTTTTCATAGGCTTCCTAAGTAAGAGGTTTTTAATGCTGTCCTGGGAAAAAATGGAGGAAAGGAGATTTTTCCACTTATCCTTTAGAACTCACTTCAGATGCTCAGAAAACTTCATGGTAGGTATCTATTTAAAAAGGTTCTGCTCCAAAGAAAACATTTTCCAAAGAATTAAAAATTATTGCAACAAGGAAACCAAGTAAGCCACTTAGTACCTATAAACATAAAGGGCATGTCAGTTACTGGTGGTATGGGAAGTCGATCAGGAACAAAGTCCAGAAGGAAGGCAAAAGACTCAAGCTAAAAGAATACTTGTAATATTTTTGTCTTCTATTTTTAAAGAAATGTTTTTAAATGTGCATGCCCTAGCAGGCGCCACTAAGGACCTGGCTGATATGTGTGCGAATACCCCACGGCGGGAGTGACAATGAGGTGGGCAAATAGTGGTCAAGCCTAGACATTAATTTCATTACACAGAAAAATAAATACAAGATTCAAAAACTGCAATCCACTGTACTTGATAATTAAAATAATATTCTAAAAGAAAGGTGACTTTCCTAAGATCAAAAGTCACAAAGATAATCCATCATTCTCATATTCCTACTGAAAGTTTTTTGTGATGTTATTTTCCTAAGTGACTTTTTTAATTTAAAAAAAAAAAAAAAAAAGAGGGGCGTTTCCATGAGTTTTAATTTTATAAATGCCACAAAGAGCTTCAGAGGCTGAAGCTATGACAATTAACTTCTATGTCAAAAAGAAGAGGAGAAAGTGGAAGGGAACAGTGCAGAGGACACACAGTGACACTGTACTACAGTAGGTATTTACGCCTGCTGTCCTCATCCAAGGTGAGGTCAACAACTTCTGCTGGTGAAGCCCAAGTCTGCTGGGGAGTCACAGTAGTCCATGACTGAGTTTGCCGGGTGCTAACATACTGTGTGCTGGAGCCATGCTTCCACGAAGAAACGCTCTGAATCACACCCCCTCGAGGATGAACACACCTGCAGTTGACACGAAACATAAAAGCTAGGTTAATCCCACCACAGGAACAACAGAAAACACAATATAACTTTAGCTATACTGAGAATATTTTTAATAAGCCTGCTATGCAAATTCATGAAATATACAATCAATATCCTTTTTCACCTTTGTCCATGTCCATCTGTCTCCCTGCCACCTCTATGTTCCATCACTATCTCAACTGTCCCTTCTTTAAGGATCATGCCAAGGTACCTGAATTGTGTCCAGGTCAGTTACAAGCAAAATAATAGCTTTGTGGATTCATATAAATCCCTGGGATCACCACAACAGGGCAAAATAAAATTCCACAGCAGAATTAGGATGCCCAGAGAATGTTAGTTGAAACAAATGAAAACTAAGAAAAATGGGTGAAATTTGTTTTTAAAGTAAACTTACTATTTAAAGTAAGTTTTGTAACATATTTGGGTAATACCTTTAAAGAAAGTGATAGCAATACAATTCCCAGATTAGATTCCCAAAAGTCCATTAAAAATCACATCGCCTATACAAGAAGCAACAAATGGCATCTTTCATCACATAAACTGTCACAGGGGCTTCCAAGCAGCTGTCCTGATCATGTGTACATAATGAATAGTGTGACTTGAAAATGACAGCTTTGATTTTGTGCCACTTCTATCACCAAGTTCAAATGAGCCAGGTGTGGTGGCACATGCCTGCAA
>PVJA010018266.1:0-40220 GCA_004027025.1 Myocastor coypus | reverse complement strand
AATCCTCCTGCCTCAGCCTCCCGAGTGCTGGGATTACAGGCGTGAGCCACCACGCCCGGCTAGGAAGACTACCTTGAGTTTGACTAGGTCCACTTTGGGCTACACAATGAGTGTAGCTTGAACTATATAGGAGACCTTAAAACAAAGAAAAAAAAAAATCACAAGGAAAAAAAAAAAAATCACTGACATCTATAGTATGAACCTTCTATCATGAACTTATGATGAATTAAAAATAAACTAGTGCTAGTTTTGCTATCACCCCTCAAGGCAAACACTTTGGCCTTTTAAAGTCTTACTTTAATCGAAAGCAGGGTAAAAAACAGGAAATTTAATTTTCCAAAGGCCAGAGGAGACAAGTTATAACCCAATCTTCTGAAGGAGTAGGGCTCAATCCTTGCCAAGACAGTCAGTGAGGGTGGAAGGCAAATTCAGGTTTTATGGGACTGAAACATACAACATTTGGACGCTCATGAGGAAAAAGAATGTAAGGTTAAATATGCAAAATATACAAAATCTGGTATAAATGTGGTTATTCAAACAGAAAAGACATATCAATTTTAAAAGCTGATGGGCCAGGGAGATAGCTCAGTAGAATACGCACTTGCCTGGCAAGCACAGAGTCCTGAGTTCAATCCCTGGTGCCGGGGGAGGGAAAAAAATAAAAGTTGACAAACATCATCTCACAATATCTAGAGAAATAACATAGTATTGTTACTGTTAACTTGTTGAAACACCTCTATAAATCTTCTGGGGTTTATTTATTTAAGAATAGGCTCTATTCTCACCACAGTAATGCAGGGGATGGAATCCAATGATTTGATTATGCTAGGCAAGTAAGTGCCTTACCTCTGAGCTACACTCTCAGATCTCCCTTTTTCTTTTTAGGTAATTTCACTGAGTTTTCTCATTTACGGTTTGTTCGGTTTTGTTTTTATTTTAAACCAGAAACTCAGGATCTCAAGTTTACCATGCAGGCACTGTGCAGCTGAGCTATATATCCCCAGCCTCTTTCTTACTTTTTTTTTTTTTTTTTTTTTTTTTGTAGTGCAAGCTGACTCTGAACTATATAAACCCTACTAACCCCTAAACTCTCAGAATCCTCCCACCTTAGTCTCCTGAGTGCTGGGATTACAGGCATACACCACCACATCTGGCTTTTTCAAGACAGGGTCTCAGTAGGTAACAGGCTGGCCTTATACTATATAGCCAAAGTTAGCCTGTAACTCTCAATAATGCTCCTGCCTCAGCCTCCCAGTACTGGAATTACAGTTGTGTATCACTGTCACCCCCTCCTTTTCATTTTTTTTTTTTTTTTTTAAAGAAATGGTGTCTCTAGTAACTGTACTGGTACACAATAAAATACACAGTATTTGGAAAGCTGAGGCTGGAGGATAACTATACGGTTTGAGACCTCTCAAAAGAAAAGAAAAGAAAAAAGTGGGCCGGCAAGATTGCTCAGCAGTCTAAAGCACCTGCCTGGGAAAGTTTCTTTTTCCTAAGAATTTTATTTATTTTTATTCTTTCTTGTTTCAGAACTTTTGTTTATTTATTTTTGTGGCTGGCTCAGTCTGCCCTGAGGGCAGGGCTGGTGCAGCATGTGGTGCCGGGGAACCGTGGTCCCTGCAGCCACCCAAGTTTTCTGAAGCAGGTACTTTAGACCACTGAGCCATCCTGCTGGGCCCCTGCCTAGGAAAGTTTAGGCAAGTGCAGGGACTGTGGCTCGGACTGTGGCTCCATCCCCGGCACATACTTCACCAGCTCCACCCCCAGGGTAGGCTGAGCCAGCCACCATAACACAAATAAATGAGGTTTAAAAAAAGAAAAGAAAAAGAAAAAAGACAAGACAAGACATGGAGTCTCACTATGTTGCCTCTTGACTCAGTCTCCAGAGCAGTGGGCACTACAGGCACACCACTATGTCAAGATGGGCATATCCTTTTATAAATGTCCTTTATATGATAATGGTTTTATAATATCATCCTATATTAAGAAAACAAAGATAGGCCAAGGGAGATAGCTCAGCTGCATAAGCACCTGCATGGTAAATACAAAGTCCTGAGTTCAATCCTTAGTACAAAAAAAAGAAAGATAATTTAGTCTTTCTTTTCACATGAACTTTTTAAATTTTATGCACTGTATAGTCAGATACACTCCAAGCAGCCAGATGTTAGTGGTACACACCTATAATCTCAGCACTCAGGAGACTGAGCAGGAGGACTGTTGCAAGTTCAAGTCCAAAGCCAGTCTGAGCTATAGAGTGAGACCTAGTCTCAAAAAGACAAAAATATCCAGAAAAACAAAATTTCCATTTTACCAAGTGTTGTATGACTCAGGCATCATGATACTTACCTGCAATCCCAGCATGTGAGAGACTGAGGCAAAAGGATCATAAATTCAAGGCCAGCCTGGGTTACACAGTGAGTTCCTGGCCAGCCTGAGACATTATCTCAAAAAATAAACAAATCAAAATCTCTTCCACCTTATTAGGCATTCTGTCAAACATGATTCTCTTCTTTACTGGCATATTTCTGGTGAGCACTTAAAGCAGCAGTTCTCAACCTGTGGGTTGTGACCCTGGTAGGGGTTGAGTGACCAAAACCCAGGGGTTGCCTAAAGCCATCGGAAAATGTTATTTATTTGGAATTGTTGTTGTATTTAAACCCATGCTATGCCATGGTGAAATGTTATTTATTGGAATTAGTAATAAATATTTCTCAACATACAATTAAATATTGTTTTTGTAATTAATCACTATGTTTAAATTATGTTTGATTTGTAGCAATGAGAATACATAATGCATATCAGGTATTTACATTCCGAATCATAACTGTAGCAAAATTACAGTTTTGAAGTGGAAAATTATTTTTTGGTTTGAGGTCACCGCAACACAAAGAACTGTATTGCAGGGTCATAGCATTAGAAAGGTTGAAAACCACTGAAAGAGGGTGGCTTACTATCACGCGTCCACCTTGGTATGATAATAGCCTTTTATGTACCAGGACAGGCCCCATATTTGAGTTACCCATGCAAGTGACTAAAAACCACATAAATAGGGGGCCCGGCGGGATGGCTCAGTGGTCTAAAGTGCCTGCTTGGGAAAGCTTGGGCGGCTTCAGGGACCGTGGTTCGATCCTCGGCACCACATGCTGCGCGAGCCCTGCCCTCAGGGTGGGCTGAGCCGGCCATAAAAATGAGTGAATAAACAAACAAAGATTCTGAAACAAATAAAAAATAAATAAAATAGAAAATTAAAAAAAAAAAACACATAAATAAACCCAAATTAAGTGTGTTGCTAACTCAACCTTTGGCCAGCTGCACAAAATGTCCAGGGCCAATACAAACCACCCCAACAGTGAGGACAAAAAAAAAAAAAAAAAAAATCACAGTACAATATAAAGACTATACCTAAAAAAATTATTATTGTATGAGCTGGTGGGATGGCTCAGTGGTCTAAAGCACCTACTTAGGAACATTTAGGCGGCAGCAGGGACTGCGGTTCAATCCCCAGCACCACATGCTACGCCAGCCTCACCTCTAGGGCAGGCTGAGCCAGCCATAATGAAAAATAAATAAATAAATATAAAAAGAAAGAAACTTTGCTTTAAAAAAATTATTATTGTGGGGTGGTACTTCTTCTTGGTTTGTTTCTGAGGGGTTGTTTTCTGTGGCTGTAAACAGGGCCTCACTATGTAGTTCAAGTTCAGACTAGCCTTGAACTCTCTATGTAGCCCTAGATGTTCTAGAACTTGGAGTAATTCTGCTTCAGCCTCCCGCATGCTGGGACTACAGGAGCATACCACCCATGCTCAACTTAAAATTTCTTAACTTCTTAAATTTTACAAGGATGTTGAGCCTTGGATGAGTCATGGGCCACCAGGGTCTCTGAAATACAAATTTTGTTACCTTCCTATACGAGAATGTCTCCACTACAGAAATTCAAACCACTCTTTAAAAAAATAATAATAATTTTATTTTACTTATTTGTGTATGCATGTATGTATGTATGTATGTATGTATGTCATGGCTGGCCCAGCCTGCCCTGTGGGCAGGGCTGGCACAGCATGTGGTACCAGGGATTGAACTAGGGTCCCTGTGGTTGCCTAAGCAGGTGCTTTAGACCACTGAGCCATCTTGCCGGCCCCTCAAAGCACTCTTTCTCTTGCCCAAGTCTCTTCATCTTTTAAAGCAATAGTGTGGAGCTAGAGCACTTTGCTTGGGAGCCAAGAGTAGTAATGCATACCTAAAATCCTAGCATTGAGAAGCCTTGAACAGAAGGATCCCTGGAATTTTCAGGCCAGCTTAAACTACACTGGGAGACCCTGTCTCTAAAACCAAAAGAAGTCGGGTGTGGTGGCACACGCCTGCAATCCCAGCACTCAGAAGGCTGAGGCAGGAGGATCAGTGAGAGTTCAAGACCAGCCTGGGCTACAAAAGTGAGCTCAAGGACAGCCTGAACTGCATAGCGAGACCCTGCCTCAAAAAGACAAAAAAATAAAATAAAATAAAATAATAAAATAAAACCAAAAGAAGCAGGGTGTGATGGTGCACATCTGTAATCCTGGCACTCAGGAGTCTAAGGCAGGAAGATCACAGCAAGTTGAAGGACATACTGAACTGTAAAGCAAAATCATACCTCAAAAAGCAAGAAAGAAAAAAAGGGAGGGGGGAGAGTAAAAGAACAGACAAAAGGTAGCCGGGCATGGTGGCTCACGCCTGTAATCCCAGCACTCGGGAGGCTGAGGCAGGAGGATCGGTGCGAGTTCGAGACCAGCCTGGGCTACAAAAGTGAGCTCAAGGCCAGCCTCAACTGCATAGCGAGACCCTGTCTCAAAAAGACAAAAAAAAAAAAAAGAACAGACAAAAGGAAACAAAAACTAAAAAAGGATAAAGATAACTCTCCATGAGTTATATCATGAAAAACTATCAGAATTTGATGTTTAGCAAAAGCCATTAAGACAAGAAATTATATAGTTCAAGGGGGGCAGGGAGATAGCTCTGTGGCACAAGTGCCTGCCTGGCAAATGCAAGGTTGTGAGTTTGAACCTAGTCCCACCAAAAAAATTCAATTTGTCAGAAGAAATGATATAGTTCAGAAAAAAACAAGCTATCAGGATTCTTCATACTGTAACTCAGAATAAATTCTAGATGCAACAAAGGCCTAAATTTTAAATTGTAGGACATTGACAAAGAAAATCATCAGATTACTATAAGTAGTACACATGTAGGACACGAAGATGGGATAATTCCAAGTTCAGAGCCAACATGAACTAGTGATATCCTAAAGACAAAGAGGGGAATAAAGAAGAAGGAAAAAAAAAATCAAGGGCTATAGTATAGTGACTATTGTAGCTTGTGTCTCTATATCCACCCAAGGCCTCATGGCTCCTAGGTGGACCCTTTCCAAGCTAGTTGGATCTGGGGGGTGTGATAACTGGATGAAGGGTGTGGGCTACTAAATTAGTGCACTAATTGGAATTAGCATAGTTCTGAGTATGGGTAGTAGAAGCTCCACCTTGGGCATAGGTGGTACCAGTCAATAAATTTATAGCCTGGATTGAATACAAAAGGAGAGAGGGAAGGCAGGCTGCCACTTGCTGCTAGTTGCCTTCTGCCTGCAATGAACTGTTTCTCCTCTGTGATGGCCCTGTGCTATGCTACCTGCTTTGGAACCATAACTATGAAACCTCTAAAACTATGAGCCAAACACTGACAACAGTTCTACAAAGCACTGTACATGGTTCCAAAGTAAATCCTGAGGGGATTTGACTGACCTTGGGAGATACAAAAACTACATGTTTTGTTATATAGGTCTTGCTTTAACTTGCCCTTAACTACCCAGCAGAAAAGTTTTAACATGACTCATAAAACATAAAGGTAGTTTAGTATGCTGAGCTGTAAAAGGCTCTACTCAACAGCTTCCAACATTGCTGGTTTCACCAGTTACCCACTGCAATTATGGAACTTTTGACTATGTATACAACTACCTTTTCTTAGATCAAAGAGAAAAAAATCTATTGTACTAATAACCATTAGAAAATTTATCATGGCTACACCCTGTGCCCTGTATAACTACAATGAGGACAATAATACGCATTGTATCAATTATTGGGAATGTATTACTGATGTTGTGAAACTGTTACATTGTATTCTTATTAAAAGTAATTTTAAATTGCCAGGTGTGGTGGCGCACGCCTGTAATCCCAGCACGCCTGTAATCCCAGCACTCAGGAGGCTGAGGCAGGAGGACTGGTGCGAGTTCAAGACCAGCCCGGGCTACAAAAGTGAGCTCAAGGCCAGCCTCAACCACATAGCAAGACCCTGTCTCAAAAAGACAAAAATAATAATAATAATAATAATAACAACAATAATAATAAATTTTTTAAAAAGGGGCCCAGCAGGATGGCTCAGTGGTCTAAAGCGCCTGCTTAGGAAAGCTTAGGTGGCTGCAGGGACCACGGTTCAATCCCCAGCACCACATGCTGCACCAGCCCTGCCCTCAGGGCAGGTTGAGCCCGCTATAAAGATAAATAAACAAACAAAAGTTGCGAAACAAGAAAAAAAGATAAATTAAAAAAATAAAAATAAAAAAATAAAAATTTAAAAAATAAAACTATGAGCCAAAATAAACTTTTCCTCTTTAACTTGTGGGTGTCTCAATCTTGTCTCAACAATAAGAAAAGTAACTAAGACAGTGGTAAAATGAAAATCATCCTCAATACCAGAAAAAAAAAATTGTAACAGTAAAGAAAAATATAGTTATTAAGTTTTTCTCATCCATAAGAACTGACTCACTGGCTGATTTTATCTTTTTGAGAAAGTATCTCTCTGTGTAGCCCAGGCTAGCCTCAAACTTAGAGCAATCCTCCTACCTCAGGGATCACAAGCATGTGCCATCACACCTTATTTGGAAAAGACAGTTTTATCCTTAAATTAAAAACACAGGGGGGCCTGGCAGGATGGCTCAGTGGCCTAAAGCGCCTGCTTAGGAAAGCTTGGGCAGCTGCAGGGACCGTGGTTTGATTCCCAGCACCACATGCTGCGCCAGCCCTGCCCTGAGGGCAGGCTGAGCCGGCCATAAAAAATAAACAAACAAACAAAAGTTCTGAAACAACAAAAAATAAAAAAAAAATTTTAAATAATAAATAATAAATAAGGGGCCTAGCAGGATGGCTCAGTGGTTCCTAGTGCCTGCTTAGGAAAACTTAGGCGGCTGCAGGGACCGTAGTTCAATCCCCGGCACCACAGGCTGTGCCAGCCCTGCCCTCAGGGCAGGCTGAGCCAGTCATAAAAATAAATAAATAAACAAACAAAAGTTCTGAAACAAAAAAAAAAAAAAAAAAAATTTTAAATTTTTTTTTTTTTTTTTTTTTTTTTTGTCTTTTTGAGACAGGGTCTTGCTGTGCAGTTCAGGCTGGCCTTGAGCTCACTTTTGCAGCCCAGGCTGGTCTCGAACTCGCACCAATCCTCCTGCCTCAGCCTCCCGAGTGCTGGGATTACAGGTGTGCGCCACCACACCCAGCTTTAAATTTTTTTAAAATAATAAATAAATAAAAATACAGGGCCAGCAAGATGGCTCAGCAATCTAAAGTGCCTGCTTAGGCAAGCTTAGGCAACCACAGGGACTACCCCAGTACCACAGGCTGTGCCAGCCCCACCCCTCAGGGCAGGCTGAGCCAGCCATAAAATAAAAAAACAAAGCCAGGCCAACCTGTAATCCCAGAACTTGGGGAGCTGTGGCAGGAGGATCAGTATGAGTTCAAGACCAGCCTGGCTACAAAAAGTGAGCTCAAAAAAAAAAAAAAAAGTGAGCTCAAGGCCAGCCTGAACTGGATAGTGAGACCCTGTCTGAAAAAGACAAAAAAAAAGAAGAAGAAGAAAAATAAAAATGCAGTATCTAGGGTCAGCAAGATAGCTCAGCAGACTAAGTACCTGCTTAGGCAAGTGCAAGGACCAGGGCTCAATTCCCAGCATCACATGCCACGCCAGCCTGGCTCTTGGGCATGATGAGCCAGCCACAAAGACCAGAAGCGGTGGTGCAGGTGTGTAATCCCAGCACTGGGGAGGCTGAAAACAGGAGGATCACTACAAGTCCAGATGCATAAAAAAAAAACCTACTACTGTACTCAGTCTACATGGAGAAGCCAGAAGATATCAAGAGGAAAGATTGGCACCCCTACCTACAGGTCACACCACAACCTGGCAATACTTTAGTGACCATGCTCCAACACCAACCTGTGAGAAACATGTCTTTGAGACAAAGTGTGTAGAGAAAGAAAATCCTATCATGAAACCTAAGTAGAACAATGCTTGGCCTGGCTATTTAACATACAAAAATCAAAATGGCTTAGTGGCCTAAGCGTCCACCTGACAAGTGCAAGGACCTGAGTTTGATCCCTGATACTGCATGTTGTGCTAGCTCCAAAATTAGGCATGGTGGCACATACCTGTAATCCCAGCACTAAGGCAGGCTGAGACAGGAAGATCACTATGAGTCCAAACTGCATAGTAAGACTCTGTACCAAATAAATAAATAGAAAAAGCAAAGGAAAACACCACCATTCAAAAAAAATTAGGTACATCAGAATTAACCTAATAAAGTGAAAGGCCTTTACAATGAAAACCAGAGTGCTCTGAAAATCAAAAGATCAGAGCACATCACAAAATTAAAAGATATCCTCTACTCCTAGATAGGCAGAACAATGTTGTCAAAATGGCCATACTTTCAAAACTGATACATAGATTTAGCGTGATCCTAATCAAAGTACACCAACAGTATCTAGAGCAGCAGTTCTCAACCTGTGGGTCTTGACCCCAGTGGGGGTTGAACGACCAAAACACAGGGGTTGCCTAAAGCCATCGAAAAATGTTATTTGGAATTACAGGGGTTTTTTTGTTTGCTTGTTTGTTTTTTGTTTTTTTTTTTTTTTTCTTGTTTCAGAACTTTTGTTTGTTTTTATTTATTTTTATGGCTGGCTCAGCCTGCCCTGAGTGCAGGGCTGGTGCAGCATGTGGTGCTGGGGATCGAACTGAGGTCCCTGCAGCTACCTAACCTTTCCCAAGCAGGCGCTTTAGACCACTGAGCCATCCTGCCAGGACCTGTGGAATTACAGTTTTGAAATAGCCACCAAAATTATTTTTTGGTTTGGGGTCACCACAACATGAGGAACTGTACTGTGGGGTCACAGCATTAGAAAGGTTGAAAACCACTGATCTAGAGCATCTCAAACTTCATGTGGAATTAGAAGAGACCCAAAATAGCAAAAGTAATCCTAGCAAAGAGCAAAGCAAGAGGTTATCACAGGGGGCAGGGAGATAGTGCCGTGGCACAAGTGCCTGCTGCAATTGCAAGGTTGTGAGTTTGAACCCCAGACCCCGCAAAAAAAAAAAGAGGTTATCACAGTTTGTTTTTTTTTATCTTTTTGAGGCAGGGTCTTGCTATGCAGTTGAGGCTGGCCTTGAGCTCACTTTTGTAGCCCAGGCTGGTCTCGAACTCGCACCAATCCTTCTGCCTCAGCCTCCCGAGTGCTGGGACTAGATTTCAAGTTATATTACAAAGTTGGCATATAAAAGCAGTATGCTACTGGCAGGAAAAGACATGAATCAGTGGAACAGAAGAAAGGATAGAATCCTAGACACACTCAGCAATCTGATCTTTGACAAAAGGACCAAAATGACAGTGAAGAAAAGGCAGCTTCTTGAACAAATAGTGCTGGTAAAACTGGCTGGTTCTCCACATGACAAGGTGGACTGGTGTCTCTCACTCTGTACTAAACAGAGATAAAAATGGCTTGAAGATCTAACTTTCTGAACAGAACTTTGATTACACAAGAAATGCCAGCCGTCAACAATTGGGATCCTATCAAATTAAAAAGCTTCTGGGGCAGGTGTGGTAGCACACATCTGTAATCCCAGCTCACGCAAGGCTGAGGCACGAGGGTTGCTGCAATTTGAGGCCAGCCTGGGATACATAGTGAGCTCAGGTGCTGCCTGAACTACACAATGAGCTTCTGTCTCAAAAAAAAAAAAAAAGAAAGAAAGAAAAGCTTCTGCACAGCAACGAAAGCAACCAGAGGAAGAGACATCCTTCAGAATAGGAAAAAGTTTATGTGACTGCCCCTCAAACAAATCTAGAATACTATGAGGAATTCAAAAAATCATATTCCCAAAGTGAAAGACAAAGTCAAAAAATGGGCAACTGAGAAAATAAATAAATAAATGCCTTTTTTTTTTCTTTTCTTTTTTTTTTTTTGCAGTACTGGGGATTGAACTGATTCCATGTTTGCCAGGCAAGCGCTTTATTCTACTGAGCTATTTCCCCAGCCGAGAAAATAAATAAATAAAATAAAAAAATTCTTAAAAAAAAAAATGGGCAACTGACAGAAGTAAAAGTGGACATGAAAAAACTGTGTAATATCTTCACTCCTAGAAGAAAGCCAAGTCAAAACAATGAGATTCCACCTTAATCCAGGAAGAGGGACAGTCTTCAAGACTCAAATACTGTAATAACAAATGCAGTCATGACATTTTGAGGCCTGTGCACTGCTGAAGGATATAAACTATTACAACCACTACAGTATGGTGATTTAAAAAAAAAACTAGAAATAGAAATTCCATTTGTCCCAGATACTCCCATTCTAGGCGTCTTCCCAAGAGTTAAGACATCATATTTTAGTGATACTTGCACAGCCATGTTTATAGCAGCACAAATGCAATAGCTGAATCTTGGAAATAGCAGGTCTATCAACAGATGAATGGATAAATAAAATATGATGTTTACACACAGCAGAGTAACTCTACTACAAAGAAGGAAAATTTGAATATTTGTAGGAAAACGGGTGTACCTTATAGGAATGTGAAGGCCCGTGTTCAATCGCCAGTACTACAAAACAAACCAACCTCAGACTGCCTAAGCTGAGTAAACAGGCACACATGCACATGTGCATACACACATGTGCACACACATACATGTAAATAAACATGCTTTTTTTTTTTTTTTTTGGCTTTTTGAGACAGGGTCTCGCTATGTGGTTCAGGTTGGCCTTGAGCTCACTTTTGTAGCCAAGGCTGGTCTCGAACTCACACAATCCTCCTGCCTCAGCCTCCCAAAGAGTGCTGGGATTACAGGCGTGCGCCACCACGCCCGGCTAAACGTGCATTTTTAATATGTAGAATATATATATATATAGATAGATAGATATATAAAATCTTTCAAACACACATGGCACAATGTCAGAGGAGGAAAAGACCTTTTAGTTTACTTTTTTTTTTTTTTTTTGTATTTTAGGGAAGGGTCTACAGGATGTTCAGGGTCTTACTACTAGATCTGACTTGCAGTGATCCACTTGCTTACAGCCTCCCAAGAGCTGGGATTACAGGTGCGCGCCACTGTGCCCAGTCTAGGAAGAGACCTTTTAGGTTTATCATGTCCAAATGCTTTTCTCAGATGAAGGAGGAAAGCCAAGAGTCTGGTGAGACTGCAGTTTATGCCACACAGCCATCAAAGGCTGAGACTCTTACCCGCTGAGCCACAGGCTCTTAACATTATCCACAAAGGGCTTCCTTGGCCGATGTGACTCACCAAAGCCCATGTTTTTCACAGGTAAGAAAATAGGCTCAGAACATTTGGGAGATCTGCTTCAATCAACTGGGTGCTACAATCCTGAGTGCCACACCTTTCCCACCACATGTTACAGCTGCCCAGGGTCTTCAGAATGGCCCAGGCAATGAAGTTTCAGCTTCAGACACAATCTGACAAGGCATGTACTCAAAATAAATGCAGTGAAGGGTGTGGCCCAGTGGTGGAGCACTTGCTTAGCACACATAAGGCCTTTGCTTCAGTCCTCAGCTCAAAAGGGAGGGAGAGAAGGAAGGAGGGAGAAAGATTAAGTAGGTAAGTGCCCAACACCTAGCAGAAAGTTAAACCAATTTTGGTTGTTGGGGTCGGCCAACTAGCTCAGTGGATTAAAGTGCCTACAAGCAGGTGCAGGGGCCCGAGATTTGATCCCTGGGCCTGTCAAGTGCAAGCCCCGCCCCCGGGGCACCAGGAGATGGCACTTGAGATTGGGCATGGTGGTATGCTCCTGTAATCCCAGCTCTTACAAGCCTGTAAACAGGTAGATCACTACACCCTTCCCTAAAAAAAAAAAATTATGGTTTAGGGATTATGTTGCTAAGTGAAATCCACATTGATGACAATGTAGAACCTTCCAGGTGAGCCACAGCTCCCTGTTTCCTAGCAGGTCTGCAGAAGCTTCACTACCCAACACTGAGTCACCCACTCAATGCACCACTCCTGTCTCTCCCCAAAAGGCCTCAGCCACTGTCCCTGGAGCTTGCCCAGGACATCACAGAGCTTGCAATGCCAAATCCAAGTTATTTCCCTTTTATATAGTCCTTCCACTCAGCTGTTCCCTGCATCACCTGCGTGCAGTAGCCCTTCCCAGACACACTCCTCCACTCTACCACCCCAGCCCCATCTTTTTTCTTATTACCTATAGCCTTTACAGTGAAGTCAGATTTGACTCATCTCAGCAATCAGTGAGTACTGGTTCCTTCCCCCTCTTCCACAACAAAAGGAGTCAGCTAGCAGCTTTGTTTTATTCCTAATGAAAATAGACTCAGATGTGCTAACACACACTTGTAATCTCAGTGCTCGAGAAGCAGAGGCAGGAAGATTACAGTGCCCAAGTTGTGCCCAGGCTACATAATTCAAGCCCAGCCTGAGCTACATACTGAGACTCAGTTTCATACAAACAAAAAAATAAATACCTATTCCATTCATTTGCACCTATGTACACCAAGAAATCCACAAACTACACTGACACAAAGTCCTGTGCCAGAGGACCTGGACCACAAGGCCTAGCTTGGACCCCTCTTCCATCTCTCCCCCATTGTCCCAGATGTCCCCAGAGGTCAGAACCTCAGACCTTTTTTTTTTTTTTTTTTGTCTTTTTTTGTCTTTTTTGAGACAGGGTCTCACTGTGCAGTTCAGGCTGGCCTTAAGCTCACCTTTGTGGTCCAGGCTGGTCTCGAGCTCACACTGATTCTCCTACCTCAGCTTCCCAAGTGCTGGGATTACAGGCGTGTGCCACCATGCCCAGCTCCTCAGACCTATTATCAAGTAGATCTCTTCTTTGAGGGACACAGACTCTTCATATATGGGCAAAAAGGAAGAGTTTCTTGTCACAAATATATTTGTGCAAGAGTGGTGTTAAGGATCAAGCCCAGAGCCTCATGCATGCTAGATAAGCACTGGACCAGGGACCTACAACCCCAGCTCAAAGTAGATTGTTTTTTTTTTTTTTTTTTGAAGTTATAATATGTTTATATTTAATATAATACTAGACTTCTTGCCATGGGGATTTCACTTAGTATTAAAGTTTTTTTAATCACAGTATTTTTTTCCATTTGGATGTCAATATAAAGGTTTTGTTAAAAAAATTATAACTTTTCATTTCTTCAACAGTAGCTATATTGGATACATTTTTTCTAAATTTTCTCCCCCAAAGATGAAAATTTCAATGTATGCTATTTGATATTTAAGTACAATATTAACTTGTACAACAAAATAAAAATCTGAAAACATGAAGGAAAGATTCCCCAGCACTTGAGGAGGCAGGGAATGGAGCTAAACACTGGTCATTTGGGAAATTCTGGCAAGAGCTTCCCTATTTCTATTGCATGGGTTCTGGGAATTCTGAAACTATGAACTACAACTTAGCCATTTTAAAGCCATCTTTACATTTTTGACCTGTTTTCTAAGTAACAAACTATTGGTTGCATTTTTCAGTGTATTATTTGCTAGGAAGGAAACATGTTTTCTCCCACGTAACAAATACTGATTTGCTTCCCTTTTCTGGGAAACAAGAATGTGAAACCCTCTGTATAATGTTTGTTGGTAACTTCTAGAGACCAAAGTCAGGCAGGTTCTCAATAGCACGAAGGTTTTCAGAGTAAAGTCTGCTTGAGCAGACCCTTAAAAATCACATCTGTCCGTTTCTCTTCCGTGCATACACCCCTAAGCAAGCACAGATCCCCGTGATGCTGAGAACCACACCTAACAAGAGAGCAATGGCATCCCCAGCTTCTACTGCTTCAACAGCAGGCAGAACCAGAAGTAGAGCAATGAGGACTAAGAACAACTGTGTGGAAACTGAAATCATGACGTCCAGGTCTTGAAGGCGGGAGCAAAGAAAGGATCTATGTGAAGTTGTACCTGGCTTGACATCCTCCCTTTGTGGATCTCCCAACGCTGAGGCTTGGAGATTACACGGGACACGGCCTTCCAGGAAGCAGCCGTTACAGGAGCAGCGGTCTGGTTTTTGTTTTTAAAACAAGTCTGTCACAATTAAGCAAATGAAGCCAGGCGTGATGGCACACGCCTGTAGTCCCAGCACTTGGGAGGCTGAGGCAGGAGGATCAGTGTGAGTTTGCGACCAGCCTGGGCTACAAAAGTGAGCTCAAGGCCAGCCTGACAGCGAGACTCTGCCTCAAAAAGGCAAAGAAAAAAAAAAAAACCAATTACACAATTAAATGAGAAGCCAAGTGTGAAGCAGGAGGATTGCTGCAAGTGTGATGGCCACCCTGAATTGTATGTGGTTCAGACCGTGTCTTAACAAGCAAATCAGAGGATCTATAGTAGTGGAAAACACCTGTAGTCCCTTTACTCAGGAGGCTAAAACAGAAATCAGTTAAGTCCATCAGTTAAAGAGCAGTTTACAACACAGCAAGACCCTGGGCCCCACTAAAACAAAACAGTGGATCAAAAATAACAGAAGCCACATTCGTGGTGGCTCATACCTATAGCCCTAGCTGCTTAAAAACTAAGGGCAGGAGGATCACTTGAGTTCAGGAATTCAACATCAGCTTTGATAGCAACTCAAAAACATAAACAACGTACCAGTTGGAAAAAGTCTTTCCATGAAATTTCTCATCATGTAGACCTCAAATATATTTGTGCAAAAGCACTCATCTCAATCATCAAGAGTCGGGGGCTGGGGAGATAGCTCCGAGGCACAAGTGCCTGCTGGGCAAGTGCAAGGTCGTGAGTTCGAACCCTGGTCCCACAAAAAACAAATCAATCATCAAGAGTCTTTGGGCCCCTCCTAACCTAATACAGGGTACTGTCAAGTGCCCACACCTGGGCCACCCCCTTAGCAGTCACAGATTTATTCCATTACAAGAGCTCCATGAGGTATCAGAGTTGCTGTAGCCAGTCAGCAAGCACCCACTGAACACTAGCCATTTGCAATTTTCCATAATGAACAAGGTGGTAAAGAATCTCACACAAGCGCTTATCTTTGTTGTGCTATTTCTCGAACTATAGAAACAGTACTAAAAGCAGAATAACTAATTGAAAATACTCATATATTTTAAATGCTGATACTTACTTGACAAGATAATGCTCAAATTCTGAGTAGACTAGCAGTAATGTAGTTACAGAGTAAAATCCAGACACAAGACCAGCCTCCTTCACCTCCCTGGTGGGGGAAGGGCTCCACCACTTGTTACTCCCTTCCATTTGCCCAACTCAGCAAACTTCTAAAGCACCAGCCTAGGAGACTGCCCCTGGCAGGATTTGTGGGGTTTCTAGGCTCCATCCAGGTCCCCAGTAATTCCTCTAAAATGGCAGAGGCTGGCTCTCAGCACAGCAGCACAACACCGAGGGCTGTTTCCCTCAGCAGCCAGGGACAGTTATGACTCCAAGCTCCTAGTTTCCCATTGCTGGAGTCCCTTGTCCTGTTCACGTGGCACCTCAGGAACCAGGGCCTATTTTTCTTACCTAGTACCTTCTTCTCAGGGCCTATGCCCACAGCACCACTTGGCCAAGAAATTATGGTGGGGCCAGAGATTTAGCTCAGTGGCACAGCATTTGCCTGGCAGGCATGAGGTGGTGAGTTAAATTCCCATTACTAAAAATAAATAAATACTGCTACCCTGGGCCTCAGTTTCCCCATATGTGCAACAGAGAGGATCTAGCCGTGCTCAACTTATAAAGAAACTGGCTTTTGTGGAATCCTGGTGAAACTTATCTAATCAGCATCCCAATTGGTTAGGGCTTGTTTAGGAAAAAAAAAAAAAAAAAAAAAAAAATATTGACTCATTCCCACAGTTTTTAGCTGCTGAAGTGCAGTTAAGACCAAAAGCTAAAGCTGACCAAAAGGAGGTCACAGCACATACCTGTATTCCCAAAACTGGATTTGAAAAGGCTCAGGCTGGGTATGCCAGAGTTCAAGTCCTGCCACAGCTACACAGTAAAACCCTGTCTTAAAACAGCAAAAAGACCAAAGCTGAACTGCATACACAGTGCTTGTGACACCTGAGCTCAAAAGTTCAAGACTGGCTTGGGCAACACAGCCTTCAACAACAAAATCAGCATTAAAGAAAGAACTGGGTGTGGTGGTGCTCACCTAGTCCCAGCATTTCAGAAGGCTTTCAGACTGGAGGCTTAGACAGGATTGCCAGGAGTTCAAGGCAAGCCTGAGATAAAGTGGAGATCCTGTCTCAAAAATCTGAAAAATAAACCAAGTTGTATTCAAGGCTGCTGATTTCCAAGCACGAGAACCGAGATATCTGAACCTAGATGAAACATAGCCAGGATAGGCCTTCCTAGTTTTTTATGGTTTTTTGTTTGTTTGTTTTTCTTTTCTTTTCTATGTCACCAGGAATTCCCAGAGTGGAGAAAGAAAATGCGGGGCACTGCGGGTAGAGAAAAGAGAAATCAGGCAGGACATGAACTCCCAACTGGCCTCTGCTTCTGTCCAAGACCAGCCACCATTGGGAAGGCTTGGGTTCCGCGGTCAGACCCACCGGGGTACATGTCAGTTGTGGACTCTGACAAGAGCAAACTCACAGCCTCTCTGCGGCTCCCGCGTCAACCAGCACCTAGAGAACCGCACGGGACGATACCCACGAAGCGCGGGCACAGGCCGGCTGCGTCATCAACGCTCCCTAAGCGCCGCCAGTGACCAGCCCATCGCCTCTCGAGTGTGTGACTGGGATACCTGCTTGGGGTGCTGTCGGAGATGGCCTTCTTCCCGACTCCACGGGTCCTGGACAGAAGAGCCACCGCATCCTGAGCTGTCCCTTACCACCTGGAGGTTAAGTCTCAGGACTAAGTGTCCCCCAGTTTCCCCTGCAAGCAACGGGAGTCATCGCAGCTCCGACCCGATAACGGTGTACAGGAGCAAACTTAACGACGCCGGGTCTGGCGCTATTTCCCTCAGTAACGCCCCACCCCATCCACAGGCACACAGTAGGCGCTCCGGAAACGCCCTCCGAGAGGAGGAGCGGGCCACTTCCTGCCCCCAAGCAAGCTGAGCGAACCAGGTCCCACCGCTCGCCGCTCGAGGCCATGTGGCATTCCTGAGGGGGGTGGGCGCAGGAAGGAGGTGCGGCCCCGCCCCCTCCGCGATAGGCGTGGCCAAGCCCCGGGCGCAGCCGGCCCTCCCCGCGGGGGGTGGGCGTAGCTGGCCCCCGCTCGACTCAAAGTTTGTTTTCTGCCTCCAGGCGGTGGGGGAGGGCGAGGCGCGAGCTGAGGGGAGGAGAGGGGATCTGACGTCAGGCCGCGAGGTGCTTTCCAGCCGCGAGCTGTCAGGCGGGTGTCAGGCCGGGCAGGTACGCGGCGCGCGCCCCCGGCGTCTCCCGCCCCCAGCCGGGACGCCCCGCACCCCGCCCGAGGCCGCGTGGGCTCCAGAGCCACCCAGAGAAGTCAGTGCGGGACTCCGGAGGGGAGGAGATGGGGTGGGGGCGCGCGGACTACTTGGAAAGTTTCTTTTTCGCGGCCCGGCGGGGGAGGGGGCGTCGTCCAGGCGCGTGCGGTTGTGGGTGTGTGAGCTCTGTTGTGTTCGTGAGCTCCGACTGCCGAGTGCTGGTGAGGGGGCCTCGGCAGTCCCTCAGAGGAAGCTAGCTCGGGGCCCTTTTCGGGGGCCCAGCTCCGTAGGATCCCACTCTGGAAGAGGGCCGCCAGTGCCCGGGAGCTGGGCGAGCGCGCGGGGGGCGGGTTTGTTTGGTTTCAAAAGTGCACGTTGCTAACCGCCGTCAGGGCCCCCCCCCGCGGCTGAGCCGGGGAGGGGGCCACCCGGAGTGACAGCTGCGGGTGGGGGCCGCGGGAAGAACCGGGCGAGCGGAGGGCTGGGGAGCCCGCGCGAGTTCCCCTTTCCTTTGGAACAAAGGAAAGTCTGTCTCCGAGGCATCTGTCACTCCCAGGCGGGCCAAGGCGGCGGGGCGCGTGGGGCCGGCGACCCGAAGAAAGTTTGTGCAGCGGGGACCCTAGGGGCCGACGCAGGGGCGCAGAGCCTGCGGCGGGGGTGGCGCGCGATCCCAGGGGCCGGGGGCGACCAACATGGAGTCTAGGCGCAGCACTGGGGGGGCGGTGCGGAGGTGGGAGCCCAGCCCCCTCCTCTCCCCTCCCCCTCCGGGCAGAGTTGGGAGCACAAAGCCGAGCGCGCACGCTCCGCCGGCCCCGCTCCCCAAAGAGTCAGAGTCGAGCAGCGGGGGAAGGGGGTGGGACCCAAACTTTTTCCTGCCCAGGGACAGACACGTGAGTTTTCTTTCTTCCAGAGCCTTCGCTTCCCTAAGAGTGCGAGCCCGCTGCAGAACTGTTGCGCGCTTTCTGCGCCGGGGTGGTGGGTCGGGGTGCGGGCCCCCCAAACGCCGGCCGACTCCTCGCTGCCCGGGGAGCCATGTGCTCTGCTTGGTCTGGGCCGCGGGGGAGGCTGTGCGCTTTGTGTGAACTGCTGGGAATGCGATCACCAGTGCGCGGTCCGGGGGAGTGCCGGCCGAGCTGGGACAGTTGTCAGAAAGTTTCTGCGGGAGTGGCTGCAGGTGGCGTCGTGGGAGGGTGCGCGGGGCGTTGTGTCGGAGGATTGCTGCCACAGAACTGGTGGCTGATGTGATGACGTCCAGCGCTTCCCCTTTTGGGGAGGTCATGGGTGGGTGGATGCAGGAGTTGGCCTGGTTGCATGGATCTCAGTTGTTTGTATTGGGCATGAGATTCTAAGTTGTTTTGTGTTTGTCCCTGAAAATTGGGGCATGAGGCGTGAGTCGAAGCACTGTTGAAATTGCTTGTCGTGGGGCGGGGGGTGAGTATGGGATGTATGTGTGGGGAACCTGCATGACTGCAGTCAGGTCTGGAGTGCAGGACACCGAGGTGGAAAGGATTTTGCAGGCTGAGTGGTCATCCCCAGGGCCCACTCATGGAACCCTGCAGACTGGCTTCTGGCTAGCAGCCAGAATGGAGTTTGTACAGATAACCTTTGAGTAAACTTTTCACAGACTTCCATGGCTGCATCCCTGAGTTCAGATCACAGCAGCCCTGGTCGCTTAAAATGTCTGACCTCAAAATGCAACCTGCTGGTTGGAGCTCTCTGAGGAGTGGCACCTCTTAGCAGTGCCTGCCTCACCTCCAGGTGGCCTGGCTGAGGGTAGACCCTTCCCTCGAAAGCCTGGGCTAGCTGGCCTAGAGATCTGGGCTCAGGCCCAAGTCGAGGAAACAAAACCTGGGAGATGCCAGAGTCTCTTGGCCCAGCCTTCTGGAGAGCTGTTAAAAGGCTGAGAAGGGAGGAGCCTCAGATTCTGGCATCAGCTTGGCTTGGAATTTTTGCCTTTAAAATGTAAATTTTTTTGCTTGTGTGAACAAGAACTTTAGGGGATGAGCAGCTGAGTTGGCATATCTAGGGGAGTAAAAGTTCCTTCATTGGATGGGAGGGGGTTGAGCTTCACTCCACCCAGAGGGAAGGACCTTTATCCAGGGTCACAATGATGAAGTGGAGAGTAGGACCAGAATCCAGGCTTGTTTCCTCTATGAATTTTGAGAAGGGGCTGGGGAGATAGCTCAGGAGAATAAGTGCCTGCCTGGCAAGTGTAAGGTCCTGAGTTCAATCCCCAGTTCCAGAAAAAAAATTGAGAGGTTGAATCTGGGGTCAGGCTGTCAAGGTGGTCTTCTAGAAACAACCAGGAGAAATGACTCACTGCTCTTTCCTGCAGGGTACAATTGGTGCTCAGCAAATATTGCAGGAGTTGCTGAAGGCCCTGGTGATTATAGAGTCTCCAGACCCCTCCTGGCCTCAAATGCCTGGGAGGCAGGGTAACATAGAGCCCACGGGTATATGAGGAGAGACAGTTACCTGAAGCCAAGTCCTACTTCCATAACATACCCTGGAGGTGGAATCTTTTTAAATAATTTTATTGTGGTTCACTTCACATCATAAAACTTGCCTACCTTTTTTTTTTTTTCTAAGGACAGGCTCTCCCTATGTAGTTCAGGCTGGCCTTGAACCCACTTTTGTAGCGCAGGCTAGTCTTGAACTCACACCAATCCTCCTGCCTCAGCCTCCAAAGTGCTGGGATTACAGGTGTGCACCACCAAGCCCAGCTAACACTTGCCTAGGTTTTGTTTATATTTACAATTTTAGGACTATGTGTGATACAGGGGATTGAACCAGGGACTTAATAGGTAACCTCTCTACCACTGAGATATATCTGCATTTGTTTGTTTGTTTTTTTGTGGGGGGAGTCTACAGGGTGTAAACTCATAGTGATCCACCTGTTTACAGCCTCCCAAGAGCTGGGATTACAGGCCCATGCCACCACAATTGCCATATGAATGTGCCCTGGGGGTGGGATGGGGCCAACCAGCCCCAGTGCCTGCTTGTAGGCACTTTAGTCAGCTGAGGTATTTGGGTGGCCCTTATACCTGCTTTTTTTTTTTTTTTTTTTTTTTTTTTTTTTTTTTTTTCTGTTTTTGAGACAGCCTCACTATGAGCTACTAGCCTTGGGATTACAGGCCTGCGCCACCATACCTGACCTTTCCATTTTGTTTGGAGGTCAGATCTCCCTGAACTTTTTGGCCTGGTCAATATCCTGCCTCACTTTTTATCATCTCCAAAAAAAAAACCCTCCCATTTTAGCTATTACATTTTTTCCAGTTCTGATTAACTGTTAATCTACCTTGTGTTTATAGATTCACTTCTTCTGGATCCATGCCCGGCTGGATGTCCCTTTATAAGTGGAAATGTCTAATATGGGGGCTTTCATGGTATGGTAGCACATATGTGTCATCCCAGCACTCAGGAGGCTGTGGCAGGAAGAGTGCTTGCCTGGGCTACATAGTGAGCTCTTATCTCTAAACAGTAAACAAAAAGTGCCTTTTTTTTTTATTTTTGCGGGACTGGGGTTCAAACTCATGACCTTGCACTTGCCAGGCAGGTACTTGTGCCATGGGGCTATCTTCCCAGCCCCAAAATGTCTTTTTTTTTTTTTTTTTTGATCAGTCTCTTGCTTATAATGTTTACAGGGTGTACCCATGATGTAGCAGGTACTAGGACTCAACTTTTTAATAGCTAAATAATAGTCCATGGTGTTGCTAGATCACATTTTGCATTTCTAATTATCTGCTGCTAGATATTTGGTTATTTCTACCATTTGGCTTTTTTTTTTTTGTCTTTTTTGTCTTTTTGAGACAGGGTCTCACTATGCAGTTGAGACTGGCCTTGAGCTCACTTTTGTAGCCCAGGCTGGTCTCAAACTCACACCAATCTTCCTGCCTCAGCCTCCCGAGTGCTGGGATTACAGGCGTGAGCCACTGCGCCCAGCTACCATTTGGCTATTATGAATAATACTGAGTTTTGTTTTTTGGGTGGTGTTTTTTTGGTTTTTTGGTTTTTTTTTTTTTTTTTTTTTTTTTTGGCAGTACCAGGGATTGAACTCAGGACCTTGCACTTGTCAAGCCAGCACTTATTCCACTGAGCTATCTCCCTGGCTAATGCTAAGTATTTATGTTCAGTCTTATGTGCACCCAGGTTTACATTTCTCAGGGGTAGATAGCTAGAAATGAAATTGCTGGATCACTTGGCAACTTCATGTTAACCTAATAGCCCCTTTGGTGGCTTTCTTAATCTCATTTCCTCATCAGTAAAATAAAAGTTAATTTCTCCATTACAAGATTCATGAGAGGGGCTGGAGAGATAGCTCAGGGGCACAAGTACCTGACTGGCAAGGGCAAGGTCTTGAGTTCAATCCCCCGTTCCACCAAAAAACAAAAAAAGATTCATGAAAAGAGCCAGCTAGATAGCTCAGCTGACTAGGCACCTACCTAGGTAAGCACAGAGAGTGGGGATTCAGTCCCTGGCACCACCCCCCAAGATGTGCTGAGCCAGCAAGTGAGACTGATGTAGTTTATATGCCTGTAATCTCAGAACTGGGGAGGCTAAACAGAAAGATCACTCACTGTGAATCTAATCTGTAGAGGAGACCAAGTATCAAGTGCACTTTAAAAAAAAAACTAAGGTTGATGAGAATTAAATGAAGTGATAGATGTAAAGCATCTGTACATAGTAAAGAACATGGAAGACACCAGACCTCAATGAGTAGTGGCTGTAATTTCTAGTCCTATTTATAAACAACTTGATGGCTTTTCAATAGTCGCTTATCCATGCCATGAAATGGTAGTGACATTGTGGACCTTTCCCTTTAGCTTGCTTAGGCTGTAGTATAGCCCAAGCCTCCATTTCTGGTGTCCCAGGTTTTAATACTGTTTGGAGACAAGGAGCAGGTAAGAGGCAGTAGTACATCATAATAACACACCTCCCTGTGTCCTTGTCCCAGGCTCCCTGGAGGTCCAGCCTTACTCCTAGGTACCATGTCTGACAGCGACCTAGGTGAAGATGAAGGTTTCCTGTCCCTGGCAGGCAAGAGGAAGCGCAGAGGGAACCTGCCCAAGGAGTCCGTGAAGATCCTCCGGGACTGGCTGTACCTGCATCGCTATAACGCCTACCCCTCCGAGCAGGAGAAACTGAGCCTTTCTGGTCAGACCAATCTCTCAGTACTGCAGGTAAGTCGGGACCTGAGCTCTAGTTCTGTCACTGGCACACATAGTGTGCCTTGAGTCAGTTACTCCCCCTTTGGGGCCTTAGTTCTTTCTTGGATCGTGTAAGAACACTTTACCTGCCTCTAGAGAAAGAACTAAGGTTGTTGCAGGCTGTTGGGAGAGTCTGGAAAGCACTTCATAGTGAAGTCGAGGCCATCCTGCACTGCATGATCAGACCTTGTCCTCCCGTCCCCTCTCGTTTCCCATACTATCAAAAAATGAAAAAAAAATGGTTAACTGCCCAGCACTTGGGAGGCTGAGGCAGGAGGATCGGTGCAAGTTCGAGACCAGCCTGGGCTACAAAAGTGAGCTCAAAGCCAGCCTTAACTGCATAATGAGACCCTGTCTCAAAAAGACAAAAAAAAAAAAATGGTTAACTGTATTGTATCACTGAAGTATGTATACACATAAAATTTACAAAGGATAGAAGTTAGAAGTCATGACGAGGTTAATCCGACTCCTTCAAATGTCTGTAAACCTTGTCTTATGCTTCTCGTCTCTCAAGTGAAAGATGGATTTCTCTTCTGCCTAAGACAACTGTCATGAATAGGTCAGAATTGGAATCTATTCACAAACTGCATGCAAAGTATCAGCCAGGCACAGTGTCATATGCCAGTAATCTTAACTAATCAGGGAGGAGGATAGCAGTTCCAAAGTTAACCAGGGCAACTTAGCAAGATGCTATGCATGTGAGAAATACAAAGGGCTGGTGACATAGCCTAGTGTTGGAGTGTCCCTGGGTTAGAGCCCAGCACCACAAAATGAAAGTATCAGGGTGCAAAGTAGCATCTTATTTGAATTTGAATTACCCCTGGTGCTGACCTGCAGGTGTCTTTGTTGCTGCTGCAGCAGGGTACCCAGGTGTCCTTGTGTCCAATTTGGCTGTCACCTTAGGGTTCCTAAGCCCTCAGTCTAACACTGGAGGTTCACCCTCTGCCCACTGGACCCCACTCCTCACTCCATGAACCATCCCATCGTCTTCTCCAAGCCACCCTCCTCACTCTGCACCTCTGTCCTTTAGTGGCTCATTGTTCAGCCTGTGGGGCCTTCATCCCTCTTGTTTTACCAATCTTTGATTCCTTTAAGTACTAGTTCCCTGGCTTCCCATGAAGAGAAATGGTGTGTATTGAGCCCTGGAACTCTATCACTGGCCTTGTTGAGCAATGGTTAATTCGAGTCTGTCTGAGAAAAAGGTTCTCAAGTTACAGATTCTGACTCAGATTCCATCCTCTCCCTAAGAAGAACCCTGGACCTCAGCCAGCTCACTGCTGTCTCTTTATTTCCTCATGTGAAAACAGGGAGATGGTTGTAGCATTTTCCTCAGGTGTAGGAAAGAGGGACTGAGAATTCAAAACTGACTTCGAGGTGTCTGACAATGGGTGCTTCTGCTCTTGTTCCCATCCCCCACACCTACCCCACAGGTCTTGGACTAACTGGTGGCCTAAGGCAGGAAGCCTTTTAGAGTTACCTCCTGAACACTTCCACTGTGTCCAGCTACCTGCCTCAAGGACACCCTGAGGGAGTATCTAGTCCCAGATGGGGATAAAGACAGGCTTGGCCACTAGTGTTTGCAAAAGTGAGCATTGCTGGGACAGAAGAGGGCATAGATTCAGGGTAGGGCAGGATCTAGAGCTTCAGGTAGGCCTCCCACAGGGGCTGGCCTCAAACTTGAAGGTTGTCAAACTATGTAAGCAAAGACCTGGAGCCCAAGAGGCAGGATTTCTAGATTTTTTTTTTTTTTTTTTTTTTTTGTCTTTTTGAGACAGGGTCTCGCTATGCAGTTGAGGCTGGTCCTGCGCTCACTTTTGTAGCCCAGGCTGGTCTCGAACTCACAGCAATCCAAGATTTCTAGATCTTTGTTTTCCTGTCTAGCTTTTTTCCTTCGAGCCATCTATCTGTCTGTCTATATATCTTTCTTCCTTTCTTTTTTACCTTTTTTTTTTTTTTTTTTGATACGGAGTTTTCACCATTTAGTTCAGGCTGGCTACAAACTCAAAGCAGTCCTCCTGCCTCAGCCTCTGGTGTGCTGGTATTACAGGCATACACCAAGCCCTGCTGTTTGTTATTCTGTTCTATTCTGTCCTACGCTTCTCTATATATATATTGATTGGTTGGTTGGTTGGTTGGTTGATTTTTGGGGAACCAGGGATCAAACATGTATCCTTGTACTTGCCTGGCAGGCACTTGTGCCCCTGAGCTATCTCCCCAGCCCTCTCCCCTCCCCTCCTCTCCCCTCCTCTCTTCTCTCTTCCCTTTCTTCCTCTCTTCTCTCTTCTCTCCCCTCCCCTCCCCTTCCCTTCCCTCCTCTGTCCTCCCCTCCCCTCTCATTTCCAATACTATCAAAAAATGAAAAAAAAATTGTTAACTGTATTGTATCACTGAAGTATGTATACACATAAAACTGGGTAAAAAAATTATTTTAGTTTTCATATATAACTAAAATCAAACAATTTTCAGAAATGGGTAGGTATAGAAATAATGAAATACTACCTTATACATTAAATGGCACTTGGCATTATGCTGCTGACTCTGGCGTGAGTGAGTCTGATTGCTGCAGCCACTGTGCTCTTAACTGTAATCAGAAGGGAACACAATACCAAAGCATCCTTGTGGAGAACTGCTGGAGCCCTGAGGGTGACAGAGACACTTGGACAAATCTTAAATGTAGGAAAGGGTCTCAGTGGTGGCCACCTTGCTGTAGAGTCATGCTGAGGGCCATAGGCAGGGTACCTCTGCACTCCCGTGGGGATACTGCTATCTCTCACCTCTGCTCCCCCTTCACACTTCTTTGGGAGCTTTAGGCACCTGAGATTGCCTGGCTGATAACCAGAAGTCCTTCAGCTGGCTTCCCTTTCTGAGGGCTCCTGTCCAAAGCACTTTCTTAGCTTGTTTGGGACCACCCACTCTGTACATGTTTTCCTTAAAATATTTCTGGACTGCAGCATCTTTTGCTTGCTCCTCCATTCCACTGCCTGTTGATCACTTGTCACTCTGATTTCTGCCCCTTAGGGGCTTCTGCCAACCTAATCATATCACCTGCGCTCATGTATGTCTTGGCCTCATCCCTGGCTCCCACATTGCTGCTGCACACACTGTACTGATGGCTGCCCTTGGCTGCTTTCCTCCCACCCTGACCAGGATACTGTGGATTCCTTGTCTTCCCACAGCACCTGGACTGGGCCCAAGCACAGGGCAGAGATGGGGTGTTTTGTTGTTGTTTGTTTGTTTTTGTTTTTTGCAGTACCAGGGATTGAATTCAGGACCTTGTACTTGCTAGGCAGGTACTTATGCTGCTGAGCAATGTCCCTGGCCCCAAGCAGGGCTGGTGAGTAGCTGTGTGCTTTTGCTTTTTTGCAATATAAGGGATTAAACCTGGGGCCTCTCTGCACTGAGCTGCATCCCCAGCCTTTTTTTCTTTTGCATGAGGAATCAGTTCAGCACCTTGTACTTCCCAGACAGGCTCTTGTGCTCCTGAGCTATACGTCTCTCACACACACACATACACAACCCCACCCCACTCTTTAAGATGAAGTCTAAGTTGTTCAGGCTGGGCTTCAATTCATGATCTTTGTGTCTCAACCTCCCAGACTGCTGCTAGTATAAAGCATGCAGTAACACCCTCAACTAGATACTGATTCCTCTTTTTTTTTTTTTCCTTGTTTCAGAACCTTTGTTGTTTATTCACTCATTTTTATGGCCGGCTCAGCCCACCCCAAGGGCAGGGCTGGCGCAGCATGTGGTGCCGGGGATCGAACTGCGGTCTCTGAAGCCGCCCAAGCTTTCCCAAGCAGGCGCTTCAGACCACTGAGCCAACCCGCCGGGCCCCTGATTCCTCTTGAAATGGTTCCAAATACTGGATGTGTGAATGGCAGAGACCTAGTTTTATTACCATAGCCTAATTTAGCTCACTGCTTGCTATCTAGTAGATAATGCTCAGTAATTTAATGGTTGAAATGACAGAAAACAACATAGTAATAGAAATGTCCACAGTAAGGAACTAGATGTTCCTCAGTCAAGAAAAATTGACTAGGGCCAGTAAAATGGCTCAGCAGACTAAGTACCTGCTTAGGCAAACACAGGGACCAGGTTCAATCCCCAGCACCACATGCCACTGAGCCAGCCACAGAGACCAAGCATAGTGGCACACACCTATAATCCCAGCACTGGGGAAGTAGGATCACTGCAAGTCTAGGCTGTGTAGTGAGACCCTGTACCAAATACATTTAAGAGGGGCTAGAGAGATAGATCAGGGCACAAACACCTGCCTGGCAAGTGCAAGGTCCTGAGTTTGATCCCTGGTTCCACAAAAAAAAAAAGCTACCAAATACATTTAAGAGAGGGAGAGAGGAGTTGACTAACATTCTTTATGTTTCTCCTTTTCCTGTATTTACTTTTTTTGTTTTTGTGTATGTGACAGTCTCACTGTGTAGCTCAGGTATGGCCTCAACTCCATTGTCTGATCCTCTTGACCCCACCCAGCTTCCTATAGTTAAAGTTCTGTTATTAAGGATATTCCCAAATACTCAGAGAGATAAGAATATTACTGAGAATCCTCAATACTTCTGGCTTCAAGTATCCAAACTTTGCAAGGCCTGTTTTAGCTTTCCCTAGGGGCATCCCTTTTCATTTGTCTCTCTTAGCAGGCCCAGAAGCTATCTCATTAGCAAGTTAGTGAATCATTTAACCTACTGGTTTGCTGGTACTTGCCCAGAGCACTGTTGTTAGTAGTATAAGACAGGAAAAAAAAAAAGACCTGTGTTATTTTCACAGGTCCTATGACACCCTCTAAGCCAGTGGTTCTCAACCTTTCTAATGCCGTGACCCTACAATATGTTCCTCATGTGGCCCAGGAGGATGGCTCAATGGTCTAAAGCACCTGCTTAGGAAAGCTTGGTTGGCTGCAGGAACCGTGGTTTGATCCCAGGCACCACATGCTGTGCCAGCCCTGCCCTCAGGGCAGGCTGAGCCTGCCATAAAAATAAACAAAAGTTCTGAAACAAAAAAAATTAAATAAATAAAATTCTTTTTAAAAAATAAATAAACAAAAGTTCTGAAACAAGAAAAAAAATTTATTTTTATTTTTTTCTGTTTTTTGACAGTACTGGGGATTGAACTCAGGACCCTGTGCCCTCCAGGCAGGCACTTATTCTACTGAGCTATCTCCCCAGCCCAAGAAAAAAAATTTATTTATTTATTTACTTATTTATTTATTTATTTATGGAACCAGGGTTCGAACTCATGACCTTGCACTTGCCCAGCAGGCACTTGTGCCTCAGAGCTATCTCCCCAGCTCCCCAAGAAAAAATTTTTAAATAAATAAATAAAAATAAATAAGTATATTCCTCATGTTGCAGTGACCCCAAACCAAAAAAAAATTTTTGGTGGCTACTTCAAAACTGTAATTTTGCTACAGTTATGATTCAGAATGTAAATACCTGATATGCATTATGTATTCTCATTGCTACCAATCAAACATAATTTAAACAGCGATTAATCGCAAAAACAATATTTAATTGTATGTTGAGAAATATTTATTGCTAAGTCCAATAAATAATACTTCACCATGGCATAGCATGGGCTTAAAAAGCCATCCGAAATATGTATCTTCCGATGGCCTTAAGGCAACCCTTGTGTTTTGGTCGTTTGACCCCCACCAGGATTGCGACCCACAGGTTGAGAACTGCTGCTCTAAGCCCAGTTTATTGGTTAGAGTCCATCTGTGGTTTCTAGTCCACAGGGCAGGCTGTCTAGGAGGGATCTGGGCTGCCTTCACCAGGCTGGACTGCTTGCCTGGCCCTCATACTCTGCGCTGCTTGCAGAACAGGGGTGAATAGGCCCCTCCCTGTCCCTCTCTTGATTGTTTCAGAACTTTTTGTTTGTTTATTTATTTATTTTTATGGCCGGCTCAGCCTGCCCCAAGGGCAGGGCTGGCGCAGCATGTGGTGCCAGGGATCGAACCGCGGTCCTTGCAGCCGCCTAAGCTTTCCTCAGCAGGCACTTTAGACCACTGAGCCATCCTGCCGCCTGTCCCTCTCTTGAGAGCAGCTTTGTTGGAACCTTTATGGGGACAGGAGCTGCAGGCTCTGTTGTAAGGGGCCTAGGAGAGGCCTAGGTGCAGAGGCTGCACAGCTGAGTGGGAGGATGACCCCAGTGGTAGGACAGCAGTGCCTATCTTTCTGTCCTATTCTTTCTGTACCTCAAAGCTATCTAGTTGCCTTCTGGTACCTCCCACGGGCAGACTGGCTCGCCACTTCAAGGCCAAACATCTCTTATGGATACTTTTGAGCTTCTGCATAAGGTTTTAAGTCATCCCAAAGATGATTCTAGTACAGCCAGTTGGTCCCTCCACCATACTGAGGATTAAACCCAGGCCTTTGAATCCTAGTCCTTTTAAAATTATTGTTATTATTATTTTGTCTTTGAGACAGAATTTCCCTATTGCCTTGACAGAGTTCAAGTTGCCTTGAGTTCACTTTGTAGCCCAAGCTGGTCTCCAATTTGCAACAATCCTCGTGCCTCAGCCTCCTGAGGGCTGGGGTTACAGACATGTGCCACCACAGCAATCTTTTTTTTTTTTTTTTTTTTTTTTGAGACAAGGTTTCACTAAGTCATCCAGGCTAGGCTAGAACTTACACAGTCCTCCCAGAGTTGTGGGATAAAGGCATGTAACAGCAGACCTGGCTCGGCCCACTGTTACTTTTTTTTGTCAGGACTGGGGTTCAAACTCAGGACCTTGCACTTGCCAGGCAGGCACTTGTGCCATGGAGCTATCTCCCCAGCCCCAATGAATGAATAAACAAATAAAGGTTCTGAAACAAGAATGAATGAATGAATGAATGAATGAATAAAACATTATCACTGGGCCCAGCGGGATGGCTCAGTGGTCTAAAGTGCCTGCTTAGCCGGGCGTGGTGGCACATGCCTGTAATCCCAGCACTCGGGAGGCTGAGGCAGGAGGATTGGTGTGAGTTCAAGACCAGCCTGGGCTACAAAAGTGAGTTCAAGGCCAGCCTCAACTGCATAGCGAGACCCTGTCTCAAAAAGACAAAAAAATAAATAAATAAAAAATAAAGTGCCTGCTTAGGAAAGCGTTGGCAGCTTCAGGGACCGAGGTTCTATTCCAGGCACCACATGCTGTGCTAGTCCTGCCCTTGGGGCAGGCTGAGCCGGCCATGAAAATGAGTAAACAAACACGTTTCTGAGGGGCTGGGGAGATATCTCCGAGGCACAAGTGCCTGCTGGGCAAGTGCAAGGTCGTGAGTTCGAACCCTGGTCCCACAAAAAAAAAAAAAAAAACACAGTTCTGAAACAAGTAAAAGATAATAAATTAAAAATTTTTTTTAAAAATTAACACTGTCAGTAAACTTTTTTTTGTCTTTTTTTTTTTAAAGAATTTTTAAAATTTAATTTTATTTTATTTTTTCTTGTTTTAGAACCTTTGTTTGTTTATTCACTCGTTTTTATGGCCGGCTCAGCCCACCCTGAGGGCAGGGCTGGCACAGCATGTGGTGCCAGGGATCTAACTTCGGTCCCTGAAGCCACCCAAGCTTTCCCAAGCAGGCACTTTAGACCACTGAGCCATCCCACCGGGCCCCTTTTCTGTCTTTTTGAGACAGGGTCTCGCTATGCAGGCTGGTCTTGAGCTCACTAATCTAGAACTCATATTGATCTTCCTGCCTCAGCCTCCCAAGTGCTGGGATTAAGGTACTACCACACACGGCTTTTTTTTTCTTTCTTTTTTTTTTTTTCTTTTCTTTCTTTCTTTCTTTCTTCCTTTCTTTCTTTCTTTTTTTTTATTTTATTTTTTCTTGTTTCAGAATCTTTTGTTTATTCACTCATTTTTATGGCCGGCCCAGCCCGCCCCAAGGGCAGGGCTGGCACAGCATGTGGTGCCTGGAATAGAACCACGGTCCCTGAAGCTGCCAACGCTTTCCTAAGCAGGCGCTTTAGACCACTGAGCCATCCCACTGGGCCCCTCTTTCTTTCTTTCTTTCTTTCTTTCTTTCTTTCTTTCTTTCTTTCAGCAGAGGGGACTGAACTCAGGCCCTTGTGCTTGCCAGACAAGCACTTATTCTACTGACCTATCTACCCAGTTCCAGTTGCTGTGAGTTTGAGGCCAGTTTGACTTACCTAACATTAACCAGTCTCAAACACCCAGGTGTGGTTACCAGACATATAATGATACTGTGTATGTTTATTTATATTTTTTTAAGATTTTTTTTTTTTTTTCTTGTTTCAGAACCTTTGTTTGTTTATTCACTCATTTTTATGGCTGGCTCAGCCCACCCGAGGGCAGGGCTGGCACAGCATGTGGTGCCAGGGATCGAACCGCGGTCCCTGAAGCCACCCAAGCTTTCCCAAGTAGGTGCTTTAGACCACTGAGCCATCCCGCCGGGCCTGATACTGTGTATGTTTATAAAAGACCTGTCTCTTATCTTCTGTGGAGTGTTTCTTTTTTGTTTTATTTTGCTTTGGTTTTGTTTTGTTTTGTTTTGCTAGCTTAGAAGACCTTAGAGTGAAAACATATGTCTGCCTCTTCTGATGACCTTGGTTCATCCTTGTGACTTGAGTCTGCTTACTGGTGCCCTACCTATTCCCTTTCCATTTGATGGTGATTTTTAAAAAGCCACAACAGGTCAGCAGCCTTGCACATGAGCCTGTCTGATGGCAGAAATAGGCTTTTCATGTACTTAGCCTGAGTGCTGCCATGCCAACCATAGAATTCATGCCCCACTTCCACCTCTCTGAGGACCTTGAGTGGAGACAAGTCACATGTTCATTTCTGAGTAACACAGGGTTAGGCAGCTGGAAGAGGCTGCAGTCTGTGCTGCAGTTGGGCCTCCTACCTTGCCTGGCCCCCCAGCAGTGCATCCTACGGGATGAGATGTTTAAGTTTTCTGTGGACCCCAGTGACACTTGGAATTGTGCAAATTTCTCTCAATCTTCAGCCAAAATGGGAGGTGGCCCTAGGAGTTATGTACATACCAGCTGCTAGTCAACACTCAGGCCCACCTCCCTGAGACTTTCCCCACAGCCACACTTGGCTTAACTTTGTCTGACCCAGGTAACTGTGACCCTACCATTACCCTGCATGCAGGGGTGAAGTGGAGAGATGCTGTCCCCTCTAGTAGCTGAGGAGCCTGCCATGGGAGCGTGGGAGGGCATATAGAAGATGCTTCCCTGGAGCCAGGATAAAAGGCATTGGGCTGACTACTTATTGCAGCCTTTGGACAGTAACTTTGAGAAGTTATTGAGTCTCCTGGATTAGGGCCTATGTTTCTCCAAAGGAGATTATCACACAACCCACCTTATTGAAGATGAATGCATAGAATAGAATAGTACCTGATATCCTGTGTTCAAGTGTTACTATTAGGATTATAAGGATGGTTATTCATTTATCCTGTCTGAACCCTATTTGGTAGAAGAACAAAGTGAGGGTGGGAAGGTGTAACAGCCAAGAGACAAAGTTTTAATCCCAGTTCTGCACTCTGAGGCCACGTGACTTGGGGCAAGTTCTTTCACATCACTGAGCTCCACTTTTCCTCTGTAGTACTTTGGAAATACTGTGCATTTCGAAATACTGTTCATTTCCTCAAGGGCTTGTATACAGATTAAACATAATCCAAGTGAGATGGCTGGCATGATGATACCTAATACCAAGTGTTTCCTTCCTTCCTCTCCCCTTGCTCTGCAGCCCTACTTCTATTGAGGCCTCAGCCAGTGTCTCAAGATGCTGGCTGGGGGGCCTGGCGGGATGGCGCAGTGGTCTAAAGCCTCTGCTTGGGAAAGCTTGTGCAGCTTCAGAGACCGCTGTTTGATCCCCAGTACCACATGCTGTGCCAGCCCTGCCCTCTGGGCGGGCTGAGCCGGCCATAAAAAATGAGTGAATAAACAAACAAAGGTTCTGAAACAAGAAAAAAAATAAATAAAATAAAAAATTCTTAACAAAAAAAAAAAAAAGATGCTGGCTGGGTACATGCCTGTTACATTGGGAGGAGCACAGGTGAAGAGAGATACATAGCTGCAGGGGCAGGATCTATCCAGGGTAGAATAGAGCAGGGCCACAGAAACCTCTTGCTTTGCCCTGGGGGCTTTGTACCCTGAGGGATCCAATACGAGTTTGGAACACCTGCGGAATGGTACCTGCAGCTGCAGGTACCAGCTAGGGAGGCAGGGGGCTGTCCCTTTGCCTGGTCTAAGATAGAGTTAATGGGAAAGTGGTACCCAAGTGCTTGCTCAGATATAGATCAAGAAGTCTGCTGATAGCCAGGGACAGAAACTAGTACCAGAGTCTTAGGCCTTTGGTGCACTTCACAGACATTAGAGGAATGCTAGTTTCAGTTAAGTCACTTAGTAATTTACCAGTATTCCAGGCTAATGCATTCAGCCTTGTCCATTAATGAGCCCATCACCTACCCTGTCAGTTCTTTTTTGTTTGTTTTTTGTTTTGTTTTGTTTCTTTTTTTCTTTTACCTTATCAGTTCTTGAACCTTTTTCCTGCCTCAGGACCTTGGCATTTGTTGGTCTTTGTATCTCGAAAATTCTTTCTGTGGCTGGTTTTTCCTACCCTTTAGGTGTGATCCCTAAGGAAGTCTCTTATTTTTATTTATTTAAATTGTGCTTATTGTCTTTTTGAGATAGGGTCTCGCTTGCTATGCAGTTCAGCCTGGCCTTGAGCTCACTTTTATAGCCCAGGCTGGTCTTGAACTCACACTAATCCTCCAGCCTCACCCTCCCAAGTGCTAGGATTACAGGCATGTGCCACCATCCCTGGCTTATTTTTATATATTATTCCTTTACTATTTTATCCTTCCTGGCACTTAATGATAATTAGTCACGTACTGGCTTATTGGCCAATTGTGTGTTAGCACATAGGGCACAGGAGGTGTATGCCTAGAATCCCAGGGATTCCAGGGGCTGAGGTAGGAGTGCTGCAGGTCAGAGACTAACCAGGGCAACTTGGCATGACATCATCCCAAAATAAAGAGGGATAGCTAAATCATACAATGCTTGCCTAGCCCGTGTGAAGCCCTGAAAAACTGGAGAGAGACAGGCAACTGATGAGGATAAAGTCAGGAACTATTAAGACGCCAAGGGCCAGTGAGATGGCTCAGCGGTCTAAAGCGCTTGCCTAGGAAAGTTCAGGCAAGTGCTGGGACCTCTGCTCAATCCCAGGCACCACATGCTGTGCCAACCCACCCCAGGGCAGGCTGAGCTGGCCATAACACAAACAAATAAATGAGGCTTAAGAAAAAGAAATGTTTTTTAAAAAAGACCAAGGGGTTGGGGAATGTAGCTCGGTGCTCAGAGCCCTGGATTTGATGATATGGAAGAGCGTCCAAACAAATATGGGGTAGGATATTAAATAATGACCTTCAAACCACAATAATCTTTGAGTCTTATAGCCAACCAGTGGGGCATTTTGCATCTGATAGTCTTGGTATTGCTTAGAATCAGTAATGTTTTTGTGGGCCCATTGTAGCCTTTGTGGCTTTCTCTGCCCTGTAGCAAGATTGTGCTTTGCAGCCTTTGGGGAATGAATTACTCAGGATTATCCACTCCTCTTCATCTGCCCACTCCCAATTAAGCAGCAGGTTCTTCTATTTCATGAAATACTTGTCCTTTTCTTGCCACCTCCTTTAACATAATCTAAACTGCCAACCTCACTCTTTGGTCCCAATCTGTTCTCCACATAACAAGTCAGCTCTTTGTTTAAAATCCTCCTCATGAGGCATAATGGTACTCACCTATAATCCAAGCTACTCAGAATATTAAGGGAGGTAGATCGCAAGTTTAAGAACAACCTGGACAATTTAGAATGAGACCCTGTCTCAGAGTGAGAAGTAAAGGCTTGGGCATAACTCTATAGAGACCACCTATTTTCTATCTACAGCACCACAAACAAAACAACCATTGTGGAAAAATTGGCTCGCTCTCTTTTTTTTTTTTTTTTTTTTCTTTTCTTTTCTTTTAACTTTTTTTTTCCCTTATTTCAGAACTTTTGTTTGTTTATTTATTTATTTTTATAGCCAGCTCAGCCTACCCCAAGGGCAGGGCTGGCGCAGCATGTGGTGCCAGGGATCGAACCACGGTCCCTGCAGCTGCCTAAGCTTTCTTAAGCAGGCGCTTTAGACCACTGAGCCATCCTGCCAGGCACAAAATACCCTACTTTTTTTTTTTTTTGGTGGCACCAGGGATCAAACTCAGGACCTTGTGCTTGCCAGGCAAACATTTACTCCACTGAGCTATATCCCCAGTCCCTAATTGGCTCTTTATATGCAGAAAACTAAAACTTGACCCAGGTCTATTGGCATGCACTAAAGTCAAAATGGATTAAAGATCTAAATATTAAAAGAGAGTAAATAAATAAATAAATATTAAAAGAGAAACACTAAATCTCCTGGAAGAGAAAGTGGGAGGAAATCTTGAAGACATTGGGGTAGGCAAAGAGTTCATGGACAAAAAATCAAAATGCACATTTAACACTTGAAAGAATCAACAACTGGGATCTCCTCTGGCTGAGAAGTTTTTGCACATCAAATTACCGACAGTAAAAAGACAACCCACAAATTTCAAAAAAAAATTTTAACTAATAAATATTCAGACGGGGGCTGGGGAGATAGCTCTGCGGCACAAGTGTCTGCCTGGCAAGTGCAAGGTCAGGAGTTTGAACCCCACTCCCGCAAAAAAAAAAAAAAATTCAGACAAAGGTATCTAGCATTTATAAGGAACTAAAAAACATTAGGGTCTCGGGGCCCGGTGGGATGGCTCAGTGGTCTAGGGCACCTGCTTGGGAAAGCTTGGGCAGCTTCAGGGACCGCAGTTCGATCCCTGGCACCACATGCTGTGCCGGCCCTGCTCTAGGTGCGGGCTGAGCCGGCCATAAAAATGAGTGAATAAACAAAGGTTCTGAAACAAGAAAAAATAAATAAATAAATAAAAATTTAAAAAACATTAGGGTCCCAAAATTCAAAGACCCAGTCCAGAAATGGCCATCTGAGATGAACATACACTTCTCAGACAAAGAAATTTAACAAGCCTTATACATACATGAAGAAATGCTCCACATCACTAGCCATTTGTGAAATGGGAATCAAAACACTTACATACCATCTCACCCCAGAAAGAATGGCTATCATAAAGAATTCAACCAACAACAAATGTTGGAGAGGCTGTGAAGAAAAAGACACACTTCTCCTCTGCTGATGGGAATGCAGACTGATACAACCATTATGGAAAGCAGTGTAGAAATGCCTTAAAAAACTAGAACTGGAAATTTCATTCAATCCAGCTATCCCCCTACTGGGAATTTTCCCAGAAGAACTGAAGATATCATATCATAGTGACAAATGTGCACCTATGTGCATAACAGCACAATTTGTGATAGCCAAACCTTGGAAACAACCAAAATGCCCATCATAAGAATGGTTGAAAAAGAGGTGATATTTTTATACAACGCAATATTACTCAGCTATAAAGGATGATAAACTAGAAGACTTATATGTAAGTGGGTGTATCTTGAACATATAAGTAAAATAAGCCAGACCTACATTTGCAAATATTGTAGTCTCCCTAGTGTAAAAACTCAAAAGAAGAAATAAAAATGGAAAGCATAACACAGCTGAATGGAAACCAAGGACTTAAGTGTTAAACAATGAAGTGACTGCAAACAGAAATGATAGGAAACATGGCAGGAGCAAAACCATGCACTTATATACAGGATATATTCGATAATGATCCTAAGAACCACCAAAATATTTTTCACACTGAGGATAGCAGTGGGTAACACTAAAAGTATGCTTGGAATGCCTATCATTCTTATCTTTTAGATTTGTGCTGCTTCTAATGTAATTTCATTTACTACTATACTCTCTCAAATGGTTAGTTTACAAGAAAACAAAAAAGGGTATTAAAGGAGAGTAAGAGACTAGGAGAAATGTAGGTTCAACTGGCTACAATTTTATATATACTTAGATTTCTAAATGTGTAAATGAGTAACTGCTTTTATCACATTGTATAGGGATTTATTAGAATATCAGTGATTGATAGAAAATACTGATTCCAAGTTAAGTGTAAGATGTGTGATATTAAAGACAGTGATGTTAGCCGGGCGTGGTGGCGCACACCTGTAATCCCAGCACTCGGGAGGCTGAGGCAGGAGGATCGGTGTGAGTTTGAGACCAGCCTGGGCTACAAAAGTGAGCTCAAGGCCAGTCTGAACTGCATAGCGAGACCCTGTCTCAAAAAAAAAAAGACAGTGATGTTAAGCTCAGGTACCTGTGTTACAAAGTAATATCACAAAGCTTCTCTTCTGAAAGGTTAAGAGTCTAAGTTTATAGACCAAAAATTAGTGAAAAAGAAGGGCTACAAGGATTGCCAATATTTTGGCCCTAGCCCTTCAAGGTCCATGAGGACTCAGGACATAAGAGAACCTGTGCTGTAACATCATGTAACTCAGTGGTTTCCCAAATTTTCTGTTCAAGAAGATTATGGGACCACAGAGGAAAGTTGTAGATGATGTATAGTGTGCCTAAGGAGAGTCACATAGAGAGAAAACATTGTCTCAGGCTTTCACAGAGAGCAAATTGGTCAGGCAGTGACCTTGACTCATCCAGACAGCTGACACAACAGTTCTACAAACCACTGTAGGGGGTGGGGAGATAGTTCAGGGGCACAAGTGCCTGCCTGGCAAGTGCAAGGTCCTGAGTTCAGTCCCCAGTTCCGCAAAAAACAAATAAACAAACAAAAAATACAAAGCACTGTACATGGTTCCAAAGTAAATCCTGAGGGGATTTGACTGACCTTGGGAGATACAAATTTGCCTGTTTTGTTATGCAGGTCTTGTTTAAGTTGCCTTTAACCACCCAGCAGAAAAGTTTAACTGTGAGGTATAAAACATAAAGCTAGATTAGTATGCTGAGCTGTAAAAGGCTTAAATCAATAGCTTGTGACATTGCCAGTTCTGCTAGTAATCCACTGCAATTATGGAATACTGGACTATGTATACAACTACTTTCTCTTAGTTCAGTGGGAAGAAATTTTTGTACCAACATTGATTAGAAAAATCATGTCTACACCCTGTGTTCTATATAACTATTACAAGGACAACAATATGCATTGTGTCAATTATTGGGAATATACTACTATTGTGGCTTTGAAAAAAATAAGTATTGTTATTTTAAAAGTGGGGGGGACCCGGCAGGATGGCTCAGTGGTCTAAAGTGCCTGCTTAGGAAAGCTTAGATGGCTGCAGGGACCGCGGTTCAATCCCCAGCACCACATGCTGTACCAGCCCTGCCCTCAGGACAGGCTGAGCCAACCATAAAAATAAATAAATAAACAAACAAAAGTTCTGAAACAAGGAAAGAAAAACATTGTGCTGGGTGTGAGTGCACACCTGTAATACCAGCACTCAGGAGGCTTAGGCAGGCTTGAGGCTGTCCTGGCAACATGGACTACATAGTGTTCAGGTCAGCTTGAACTATAAAGTGAGTCCCTATCTCAAAACAAAACCTGTAAAGAACCAGCAGAGGTTGTGTCTAGTTCCTTTTCTGATGTGTCTTTTAGGTACTGTGCTGCTCTCCTTTCCACTGCAACAACTGGACCTTCAGAGCTCTGCTAAACAGTCATTTCCTCGGAGATACTTCAGAGTCCATAGATAAGACTAGAGCCATTGTCTCTTGCTTTTTTTTTTTTTTTTTTTTTTTTTTTTTTTTTTTTTTTTTTTTTTTTTTTTTTTTTTTTTTTTTTTTTTTTAGTATTTAGTACAAGATTCATAGGGTGTCACTATGTAGATCCACCTTGTAGTGAGTCTCCTGTTTTCAGCCTCCCAAATGCTGGGATTACAGGTGTAAGCCACCATACCGTCTCAGTCGACTTCTTAGCGCATCCCCAGGGTAGGGCACTGCACTCCAGGGATTGAACCTCAGCCTCTGCATCTGCCTAAGCAGGCACTTTAGTCTCCTGAGCTATCCGGCCAGCCCTATCTCTTCCTTTTATTGGCCTTAACATAATAGCAGTTTTATATTTGTTTATATGTGTTCTGTTTTTCTTTTCCTCAAGACCTTCATAATGAGTTACATCACACATAAACATAATACACATACACATCCCTTTTTTATTTTTTATTTATTTATTTTGTACAGGGTCTCACTACTGACTCCTAGTGATCCTCCTGCTTGTACCTCCCAAGTGCTGGGATTACAAGCGCGCATCATCGTGCCCAGACTCTATTGACGGCTCAGCACCCTCTCAAGTGGGGCCAGCGTGGCAGGCACGGCCAAGAACAGAACCCTGGCTCCTACGCTTCCCTAAGCAAGCGCTTAATCCACTGAGCTATACCACCGGCCCTACACATCCCTTTTTTAGACAGGATTTCACCATACATAGCTCAGGCTGGCCTAGAATTTAGTGATCCTCCTACATCGGCCTCCTAAGTGCTGAAACAACAGCAGGTGTAGCCATGACTGCCCATAAGGAATTCACCAGGTGTGATGCCACATACTTACAATCCCAGCACCTACAAGGCTAAGGTAGGAGGAACACAAGTTCAAGGCCATCCTGGGCTACTGGGTTTTATTTTTCCTTTCTTAAACTAAGATTAAGTTACTTAAGTTGTCCATGTGGGACACTAAATTATATCCTCGTCCCTTTCAATATTTTTCTTTTCAGTCAAGTTTCTCAGTAAGTTACCCAGATTGGCTTCAAACTTTGAATTTTCTTACCTTGGTCTTTAGTGGCTGGCATTACAGGCATGTACCACCACACCTGGCTCAGTTTGTGTGACTTACGTAACTCCCTTCCATGAATCTGTGAGGATAGGGATCTTATCTGTAGTGTTTGTTGCTAGGTTCCTGGTGCCTGGAAAATAGTATTGCCCAGCTGTGTTCGATGGATAAACTGACCAGTGTCTTGTATTCATTTCAGATATGTAACTGGTTCATCAATGCTCGGCGGCGGCTCCTCCCAGACATGCTGCGGAAGGATGGCAAAGACCCTAATCAGTTCACCATTTCTCGCCGTGGGGGGAAAGCCTCAGATGTAGCCCTTCCCCGTGGTAACAGCCCTTCAGTGCTGGCTGTGTCTGTACCAGCTCCTCCCAATGTTCTCTCCCTGTCCGTATGCTCGGTGCCACTTCACTCAGGCCAGGGGGAAAAACCAGCAGCGCCCTTCCCACAAGGGGAGGTAGAGCCCCCTAAGCCGCTGGTGAGCCCAGGAGGTACACTGACCCTACTAACCAGGGCTGAGGCTGGGAGCCCCACAGGTGGACTTTTCAACACACCGCCACCCACACCCCCAGAGCAGGACAAGGAAGACTTTAGCAGCTTCCAGCTGCTGGTGGAGGTGGCACTGC